>JASVEL010004433.1:0-11952 GCA_032618575.1 Nicotiana noctiflora
CCGGTGACCCGCGGAGTCAATCGGCTTTGTAACTTGTCCGGTCTCTTTTTCTTATTTTTGGTATTGACACTAACAGAAAGGGGAGTCTCAACCAGTAAGCACATCCCCAGAGATAAGAAGAGAAGGGTTTTCGGCACAGTTTTATATATACAATTCACGCAATATCAAAGCGGTAATCATGTAGCACATTAATCAAAACATATAATGAAATCAGATATAAGCAAAAATAGCAATTTTACTGAGCTCGAATTCTTAAACCCCGAACCGAAGTTCTGGGTTACTTGTCCCCAGCAGAGTCGCCAGAGCTGTCACACCTCCCTTTTTACACCGCATATAACGTATAAATGTAAATGTGCCACTGTTTAATATTACACCCCGAGAAGAAATATAATAATAATCAGTGAAGGAGTTTTTCCACTTAAAGGACAGTCGGAACGGGATCAATTTATTTAATTTTTTCAGAGTCGCCACTTGGGAAAATAATGGTGTCCCAAGTCACCGGTTTAATCCCGAACCGAGGAAATTTATGACTCTGTAATACAGTCTGCGAAACTAGAAACCTGAATAAGGAATTCCGTTAACCCGGGAGAAGGTGTTAGGCACTCCCGAATTCCGTGGTTTTAGCACGGTCGCTCAACTGCTCTTTTTGCTTTTATCTGATTTCTTTTTATATTTTAACTAGATGCTTTTAATGTTCCGCCTTTTAATTTTAGAAGAATTGCGACGTCACGAAAACACATTTCGAGTCACACCGCAACCGGTACGCCTGTGACTTTAATGCATTTCCAGTTTCGCCGAGAGTAAGATTTGGGTCACATAAATGCGCACCCGTATTTAGGAAAGTAATTTATTTACAAATCGTGCCTAAGGGTTCTATCGTCTTTATTAACTTTGGGAAAGACCGTGAAATTCATTAAACGGTCTTCCCGAGTCTAAGTCTTTACAATTAATTTGAGGGCCCCGCAATTGTGTATTTAGTGCGGCGAGGCTCATCTCATTTTTATTAACAATATAATTCTAAAATGACTACATTTCCTATTTTTAGTTTTTATAAATAAAGAAATCTCATAATTAATTTAGAAATTAAAAATGCAATACTTATCTTATTTATGACAAAAAAACTTAATGAAACAGATTTTAATCTATGTTTAAACAAAAAATATTTTTTTTTTTGAAATTGTTTTATTTATTATTTTATTATTATTATTATTTTATTATTTTATTAAATACGAAATTTCACAACTTAATAATAAAAAAAGCTAATTTAGAATAATATTAAAAACTTGAATATATAAAAAAGAAAAACCAATAAAATCATTTATTCAAAAACTATCAAAATTATAACAATATTAAAGTTTATATGATAAAATTATTTATTCCAATTATTCAAAGCTAGGTAAAAAAAAAAACAGAAATCACAAATCAATTGTAATTTTTATTTAAATTCGTTTTTTTTTTTTAATTTGAGGGGCAAATATCCTAATTGATTACATACTAAAAAAAATATTTTTTATTTACTACGTTTGGAATTTTTTTTTTTAAATAACCAGTACTTAAATTAAAACTAAAAATAAAAGTGCAAAACCAACAACTAATATTTGTACAAACTAAACCAATCTTATAACTAATTTAGACTCATATTTTTAACTTTTTTTTATACTATTTTTTAACTTAAACCCATGATATTAACTATTTACAACTATTTTTCGAAACCATAATCAACCTTAATTATTTACATCTATATTGGGAGATTTGATGATCTTGAAGAAACCATTCTTGTATTATTGAAAACTCAAATCGTACCTAAATGCCTAATTTACGCAAAATAATTAAAATTCGCATTTTTGTTAAACTTAACTACATATTAACAACTTAGTTTATTAAAGACGATATTAAAGAAGTTCTAATTAATTTGATTAACAAAAGAGTAATTCATTCTTCCTAAACAATTTGAATATTAATAAACGTATTTATAACTATACTATTTAATAACCATTTTTAGAAGTGAATTATTATTGCTACAACAAAGCTTAATTATTTAAAGTTATCACAAAACTTACAGAATATTAATATGGAATTTATTGAAACATAATCTGTAAAAGAAAATAGAAATAGAAACTATTTAAAATTTTAACAAAATTCTCATCTTTCCCATGTATTCATCTTATTATTTAAACATGATTAGGTATGTACCTGATATTGGAAATAAAAGAAATACCGGTGATCAACACAGCAATATCACAGCAATATCACAGCAACAGCAACCTCAAAAATACCCAGTATCCGGATTTAAGCAATAAGATTTAATAACCAGAATTGAACTTCAGAATAAGATTTGTAAAAATGGAAGACTAATTTTTCAGATTTTTTTTTTCGTTTTTGTTTTACTATTTGCTAACACTCTTTAAGATTTTTTTTTTTCCGATTCTTCTCTCTCAAATTTTTTCTTCTCTCTGATTCCCCCCCCCCCCTCAATGAAATATGATTCTAACTTATATAAGTAAGACATCTTCCTTTAATTAAAAAAAACATACCACTATAAATTAAAAAGATTCCACTTTCTTGAACCCCACAATCCACTACTTTATTTTGATTATACTTTAAATCCCACTCATTATGTTTTGTGCCCCACTTTGCTTATTTTATTAATACTTTAGTTACCACTATAAAATATTTTGTCTTCTACTCTAATTTAAATAATATTTAAATAACTACCGGACAAAATACTTTATTTCAAATAATTAACTACAAATTAATGACCAAAATACCCCCAAAATTATTGAAAATTACTATTCTAACCTTGTCGGCTATAACCAATTCATCTAAATCAAACAACCAAAATATAGCAATTTTAAACAATTCTTAAACAACTTTAACAATAATTCTAACAACATGATGAACAACCAAGAACAACATTATTTTTAATAACCCAAAAATTCCAGATTCATCAACAATAACAAACAAATAACTTCAAATCACTTAAATTCAAATTAGATTAAACTTAACATATCAAACCAACTATTTTAATTCTGTAATTAAAATCCGAATTTAGAATTAAGCAAAATAAAGAAACAAATTTAATCTACTAAACTCAATAATCATCTAAAATTCAAATTAAATTTGCCAATATCACAACCAAGATTTAGGAAAAATGAAGTATGATAACAACTTAACAAAACACATGATTAAAGTATGAAAAATGAAGAAATAATCAAGAACATGATGAACAACAAGTAAGAAATAAAATCAAATATATACTATATAAATCCGAAAATATACATATATATATATATATACAGAAATCTGCCCGGAATATATATAGATATAAATCTGCCCGAAATATATATATATATATATATATATATATATATATATATATATATATATATATAATATACTCGTATATACATATACATACATAAGATAAACCTAATATATACATAATATACATAGAAAATGAAATTCCTATATATATATACATAATCATCCGAAAAAATAATAAAAAATAAGTAACAAAAGAATCTGTCCGAAAAATAAAATAACAACAACAATAAAAAAACGAAATATATATATATATATATATATATATACAAAAAAAATATATTTTTCGGAAAAAAATAAAAAAAATAAATAATAAAAATAACGATAAATATATTCTGCCTGAAAAATAAAAAAAATAAAAATAAAATATACATATATACATATAGTCATATATATCTAATATACCCATGTATACACGTATATACACAGCATATACATAGTATATACACATGCATAATTAGGGTTTTTTATTACTTTATTCAAACATATATATATATATATGTATATATATATACATGTATGCTATATATACACGTATATATATGTATATAACATATGTTTATACCTATATACACGTGTATATACATATATATATATATATATATATATATATATATATATATATACATACCCTCGCCGGAAAAATCAAAAGAAAGGAAGATGAAGAAGAAAAACTCGGGACATGCTCGGCGACGACAACAACCATGGTGACTGGAGCTCGGCAGCCATGGATGGGCTGGAGCTCGGCAGCCATGGAGCTCGGCAGCCATGGAGCTCGGTTTTCTCGGCCAGCAGTGAAAGTAGCGAGCTGCTGCTCGGCTGCTGGCTGCATGGCTGCGAAGGGGAGACGGGGAGGGTGCTGGGCAGTGGGGGGTGCTGGGCAGTGTGGGGGTGCTGGGCAGTGTGGGGGGGTCGGCCATGGAGGGAGTAAGGGAAAGAGAAGAAGAAGAAGGAGAGGAAGAGAGGGAATAGTGAGTGTGGAGGCTTTTTTTGTGTTATGTGTTATGTTAGGTTTAGGGTTAGTATGAATAGTATATTAGTATATGGGTTATGGGTTTGGATCATGGGTTATGGGTCTTGGGTTTGGGTTATATGGTTTTGGGTTGGGTAGAATAGGTTTGGGCCTAAGTTTAAAATTTAAGAAAAGGCCCAATTCCGAATTTGTCTTCTCTATATAAAAAAAATTATTTATTATGAAATAAATTTTAAAAAAAAATGTTAAGATTAAATTATAAAACCAAAATTATCTTAAAAATACTAATTAACTCAGAATAATAATTATCACACAAAATTAGACGTTAATAAAAAATGAAAATCGCACAAAATTGGACATTAAATGCTAAAAATGCAAACATACATATTTTTGTGATTTTATAAATAAACTTAATTATTCCTAAGTATAAACTTGAATTTTATATACAAATGCAACATATTTTTATATTTTTTATTTATTTAAACAAATAAATATGCACAGATAAATGCAAACAATTCAAGAAAATAACACAAAATTCACAAATATTGCAAACAACACAAAACTCTTTTATTTTGAATTTTTGGGAGTAATTCTCATATAGGGCAAAAATCACGTGCTCACAGTCATCACCCACAAAAATCACGAAGACTACTCCGCAATGCCCTTGCCACGAGAATCAAGCTCCGCACGTGTAGAATCTGATCAAATACAGTAGAAACACAACAAATTAGGCCAATGGGACGACACCCAATCAATATAACTCAATTTACATCAAAATTCCCAAAGTTGTCAAAACCCGACTTTCGGTACGCTTGTCGAAAAATCACGAAAGTGACATATTCGGAACCCTCATCTCAATACGAGTCTAAGCATATCAATTTTACCAAATTCGGACTCCATTTGCCCATTCAAAACCTTGATTTTCTAAAGTCCAAGCCTAGAGCTAAATCCTCCATAAATTACCCCAAATTCCTCCATTTTCATGATATAATTGCATAATATTACCAATACTAATCATAGTTTAAGTCCATAGATGATTACCCGATGATTTCCCTTGAATTTCTCTTCAAAATCGCCCAAATCGCCTCTAAAGCCGAGACCCAAAATGTGTTAAATGTTCTGAAATTTTTCTAACTTCTGATACACTTACTTACAGCGATTTTCGCTTCTGCGGAAAAATTTCCGCTCCTACGCGTCCGCTTCTGCGGAGACTCGATCGCTCCTGCGGATATTTCCGCTTCTGCGGCTAGGCGTCCGCCTCTGCGGACTCGCCTAAGCGGCTTCCTTCCGCTTCTGCGATGGCCGCTTCTGCGGCTCCCTGTCCGCTCCCGCGATTCCGCTTCAGCGGAAAATGCTCCGCTTCTGCGGTGCCCAGCGCTTCTGCGCTCCTGGTCCGCTTCAGCGCACCCGCTCCTGCGCCCAAAATTCCGCAGGAGCGGAAACAACAGAAGCAGTGCACCAGTTTCTGCAATTTTCCATATTTTTCTCCCGATTAACCATCCGAAAACACCCCGAGGCCCCCGGGACCTCATTCAAACACACCAACACATCCTAATTCCTTATTCGAACTTGTTCCAATCATAAAAACACCATCCTAAACATCAAAATCACCAATTAACCACGGATTCAAGCCTAAATTCCTTAAAACATTCCAAATTACACATTCAATCAAAAACCCGACCAAACGACGTCCGAATGACCTGAAATTTTGCAGGCACATCCAAAATCACCTAACGAAGCTACCTGCAACTGTCGGAATTCCATTCCGACTCCCGGATCAAAATCTCACCTACCGTTCGGATTTCGTCAAAATTCAACCTTAGCCAATTCAAGCCTATTTCTACACCGGGTCTCCAAATTCAATTCCGATCGCTCCCCTAAGTCACAATTCACCTCCCGGAACTAACCGAATCGTCATAATCCGATTCCGAGCCTTCTAACCAAATAGTCAACTCCGGGTTGACTTTCCTTATTCAAGTTTCTTTCCCAAAGGCTATATGCCTCATTTTCAATCCAATTCACTCCTAACTCACCCGATAGACTTTAATATTGGTATAAAATCATAAAACATGTATTTACAACATAACGGGGTGGAAATTCTCGTGACGACGGGCCGGGTCGTCACATTCTCCCCCACTTAAGCAAACGCTCGTCCTCGAGCGGGTCAAGAAACATACCTGAAGTCTCAAACAAGTGAGGATATCTGCTCCGCATCTCCCGCTCGATCTCCCAAGTGGCCTCCTCCACGGGTCGACCTCTCCACTGAACCTTAACTGATGCAATCTCCTTGGACCTCAATTTTCTCACCGACGTCCCAAAATGGCAATAGGCTCCACATCATAGGATAGATCACCATCAAGCTGAATGGTACTGAAATCTAATACATGAGACGGATCTCCAATGTACTTCCGGAGCATAGACACATGGAATACTGGATGAACGCTGGATAAGCTGGGCGGCAAGGCCAACTCATATGCCACCTCTCCAACTCTCCTAAGTATCTCAAAAGGACCAATGTACCCGGGACTCAACTTTCCTTTCTTCCCAAACCTCATGACACCCTTCATAGGTGAAATCTTCAACAATACTCTGTCACCAACCATGAAAGACAACTCTCGAACTCTACGGTCCGCATAACTCTTCTGACGAGACTGTGCTGTACGAAGCCTCTCCTGGATCAACTTTGCTCTATCCGGAGCATCCTGGACTAACTCAGTCCCTATCAATCTAACCTCACCAGGCTCAAACCATCCCACGGGGGATCTACACCGCCTGCCATACAATGCCTCATACGGGGCCATCTGAATACTCGACTGATAACTGTTGTTGTAGGCAAACTCGGCAAGTGGTAGGAACTCATCCCACGAACCACCAAAATCAATCACACAAGCTCGCAACATATCCTCCAAGATCCGAATAGTGCGCTCAGACTGTCCGTCTGTCTGGGGGTGAAATGCTGTACTCAACTCAACCCGCGTACCCATCTCTCGCTGAAATGCTCTCCAAAACTGAGAAGTGAACTGAGTACCCCTGTCGGATATGATAGACACTGGGACTCCATGAAATCGAACAATCTCTCGAATAAAGATCGCCGCCAACCGCTCCGAGGAGTAGGTAGTACTAACTGGAATGAAGTGAGCTGACTTGGTCAGTCTATCCACAATCACCCATACAGAATCAAACTTCCTCGCCGTCCGAGGGAGTCGAGTAACAAAGTCCATAGTGATCCTCTCCCATTTCCACTCAGGAATAGCAATGCGCTGAAATACACCACCGGGCCTCCGGTGCTCGTACTTAACCTGCTGACAGTTGAGGCACCGTGCTACATGTCTGACAATGTCCATTTTCATCTTTCTCCACCAATAGGTGTTGTTTCAAATCTTGATACATCTTCGCGGCTCCTGGATGGATAGAATACCGCGAGCTATGGGCCTCCTCCGGAATCAACTCACGAAGGCCATCAACATTGGGCACACATATCCGGCCCTGCATCCTCAATACGCCGTCACTATCAATGGTGACATCTCTAGCATCATCATGCTGAACTCTGTCCCTCGGGACAGCCAAATGTGGATCATCATACCGGCGCTCACGAATACGATCATATAGAGATGACCGAGATACAACACAAGCCAATACCCTGCTGGGCTCCGAAATATCTAACCTCACTAGCCGATTGGCTAGCACTTGAACATCATAAGCAAACGGCCTCTCCTCAGCTGGAATATATGCCAAGCTCCCCATACTGACCGCCTTCCGGCTCAAAGCATCGGCCACCACATTGGCCTTACCCGGATGATATAATATAGTAATGTCATAGTCCTTCAGCAACTCTAGCCATCTCCGCTGTCTCAAATTAAGGTCTTTCTGTTTGAACAAGTGCTGGAGACTACGATGGTCGGTATACACCTCACAAGACACACCGTACAAATAGTGCCTCCAAATCTTCAATGCATGAACAATGGCGGCTAGCTCCAAGTCGTGAACAGGATAGTTCTTCTCATGCGGCTTCAACTGCCGAGAAGCATAAGCAATTACCTTTCCTTCCTGCATCAACACACAACCTATCCCCACTCTCGAGGCATCACAATAAACGGTATATGAACCCAAAGCTGATGGCAATACTAACACTGGAGCTGTGGTCAAAGCTGTCTTGAGCTTCTGAAAGCTCTCCTCGCACTCATCCGACCACACGAATGGTGCACCCTTCTGGGTCAATTTAGTCAACGAAGAAGCAATGGATGAAAATCCCTGAACAAACCGGCGATAATACCCCGCCAAGCCAAGAAAACTCCTGATCTCTGTAGCTGAGGACGGTCTAGGCCAACTCTGCACCGCCTCTATCTTTTTCTGATCAACCTGAATACCATCACGAGACACCACATGTCCCATAAATGCTACGGACTCGAGCCAAAACTCGCACTTGGAGAATTTAGCATATAGCTTCTCCTCCCTCAATCTCTGCAACACAATACTCAAATGCTGAGCATGCTCCTCCTGACTACGAGAGTAGACTAGAATGTCATCAATGAACACAATCACAAATGAATCCAAATAAGGCTTGAACACACTGTTCATCAGATGCATAAATGCTGCTGGGGCGTTGGTCAGCCCAAACGACATCACAAGAAACTCATAATGACCATATCGGGTCCTGAATGCAGTCTTCATAATATCTGAGTCTCTGATCTTCAACTGATGATAGCTCGAACGAAGATCGATCTTAGAAAACACCCTCGCACCCTGTAACTGATCAAACAAATCATCTATGCGCGGTAGAGGGTACTTGTTCTTCACTGTCACTTTGTTCAATTGCCTATAATCAATACACATTCGCATGGAACCATCTTTCTTCTTAACAAATAATACCGGCGCACCCCAAGGAGACACACTAGGACGGATGAAACCCTTATCCAGAAGCTCTTGAAGCTGCTCTTTTAGTTCTTTCAACTTGGCTGGTGCCATTCGATAATGAGGAATGGATATGGGCTGAGTGTCCGGCACCAAGTCAATGCCAAAATCAATATCCCTGTCCAGCGGCATGCCCGGCAGGTCTGAGGGGAAAACATCTGGGAAATCCCTCACAACAGGTACAGAATCAATGCTAGGAGATTCAGCTCCCACATCTCTCACAAAAGCTAAGTACGATAAACACCCTTTTTCAACCATCTTCCGAGCTTTTAAGAACGAAATAACACGGCTAGGGACGAAATCGGTCGAACCCCGCCACTCGATCTGAGAAATACCAGGAATGGCCAACGTAACTATCTTAGCATGACAGTCCAATATAGCATGGTACGGAGACAACCAGTCCATACCCAATATAACATCAAAGTCCACCATCCCCAACAATAGCAAATCTGCTTGGGTCTCCAGACCCCCAATAGATATAACACAGGATCTATAGACATGATCCACAACAATCGTATCACCCACGGGGGTGGATACATGAACAAGTAAATCAAGACTACCACGAGTCGCACCCAAATGATGTGCAAAATAAGAGGACACGTAAGAATATGTGGACCCCGGATCAAATAGAACGAGGCATCTCTGTGACGGACAGAAATGATACCCGTAATCACGGCATCGGAGGCAACCGCATCACGCCCGTCAGAGGAGGTGCATAGAACCGTGCCTTGGCCTCCACCGGATCTCTTCTCGCCCCGGGGCGTCCACGAGAAGACCGACCTCCACCTCTACTAGACCGAGATGGTGCTGAAGAGGAGGGCTGATCCCTCTGCTGAGTCCCGCCCCTACGTAGTCGAGGGCAATGTCTCCTCACGTGGCCAAACTCACCACACTCATAGCGATGCACCCGGTGCCGGAGAAGTAGGTGCCGCACTCGGGCCGGGAGGGCACTAAGTGATGACCGACCCTCGCCGAAATCCCTATCGACCACGACCACAAGAACCTCCGCTCTCGCTCCGGGCGGCCCGAACGAGAAGGTCTAGATGAGCGACCTCTCCTCCTGCTGAGAATGCCCTCTAGATGGAGCACCACCGAAACTACCGAACCACGAGGCCTCTCGGCCTCCCGCTCCTCTCTCTCTCGGCGACGATCCGCCTCAACGGAGCGTGCCATATCCGCTACCTGCTCAAACGATGATGATAAAACTCGCTCGCTGGTCATAAGAATACGGATAAAGTAGTTGAGGCCATCAATGAACCTCCCGTTCCTCTCCCTATCAGTGGGGATCATCCATGTGGCATGCCTAGCCAACCGAGTGAATCTAAGCTCATACTGAGTCACAGACATGTCGCCCTGAATCAACCACTCGAACCGGCGACGTAGCTCCTCGCGACGAGACCGAGGTACATATTTCTCTAGAAAGAGAGTAGAGAACTGCTGCCATGT
Source organism: Nicotiana noctiflora (assembly GCA_032618575.1). Classification (NCBI taxonomy): domain Eukaryota; kingdom Viridiplantae; phylum Streptophyta; class Magnoliopsida; order Solanales; family Solanaceae; genus Nicotiana; species Nicotiana noctiflora. The sequence continues at coordinate 10,652 of JASVEL010004433.1, forward strand.
GAGAGGTGCTGCTCTTGCAGGACTACGCCTCTCAAACTCCTCCCACCAATCAAATGCGGGACCAGTGAACTGAAATGTAGTAAATGAAACTCCGCCGGACTCAAGAATACCAGCCGTACGCAACATCTTCTGACATTTATCCAAGAAACCCCGGGCATCCTCGCCCTCAACGCCACCGAAATGGGGTGGCCGAAGTCTACCAAATCTCTCGAACGACGACGCCGCTCGTCCTCGGGCATAACTCCGAACCATATGCTCTCGGAGCCGGAGCCGGTGCGACCGGGAGGAATAACCGGTGCAACCACCGAGCCGGGACCGCCTCCGGCGTCCGAAGTCCTTGAACAACCGGGTCGCGTGTGCGAGCGGCAGTGGGTCCGCCGCCCACCCCCGACCGAGATGTCGCTACGGTAGCGGTAGCCGAAACTACTCGAGCCAAACCGGAACACACCGATAATATCCGAGCAAGAGTCTCCTGAAGACCAGGAATAGCAATAGATATAGTCTGGCCCTGAACTGGGACTGCTGGAGCTTCAACCACCGGGGGCTGCTCCTGAACTGGTACAACAGGCGGGTCAGCTGGCACTGCCTCAACCGCCCTACCTCTACCTCTAGCACGACCGCGCCCACGGCCTCTAACAGGTGGCAATGGAGGTCGTCCACCTCGTCCTGATGCTCGCGTTCTCGCCATCCGCGAGAGAATAGAATATAGAAGTTCAGTTCTCAGAACAACAAGATCGCACGACAGAGTTCAAGAAAAGTGAAGTTTTCCTAAGGGTTCGCAGCCTCCCGAGGATAAGTACAGGCGTCCCCGTACCGATCCACAAGACTCTACTAACCGGCTCAAGACTCGCGAGACCTGTTAACCTATCCTCGAGTATATAAGTGTCACGACCCCAAATCCGGTCGTGATGGCGCCCAACACATTGCTAAGCCAGCCTGACCAATCCATATCAACCACGGAGCTAGAAGCTCTCTTTAACCCATTTAAACAAATTAATTCAAGAAACAACAACGATATATGTAACGAAAACGGGGAACCAAGTCCCATAATACATCAACTCCCATAGACCAAGGGTCAAGAGTCATGAGCCTCTACCTGAACATGAGTGTATAAAGGTTTACAAGATACCAAGTGCGGAAAGAAATGTCAAATACAAAATCAAAAGACAGTAGGAAGGAATATCGGGTCCTGCGGACTCTGCAGCTACCTCGAATATCCACAAACGTCGCCTCGCACAGCTACTGGATCACTGCTGAGAGGTACCTGGATCTGCACACAAGGTGCAGGGAGTAAAATTAGT
>JASVEL010004434.1:0-10000 GCA_032618575.1 Nicotiana noctiflora
CGATTTATCAATATTAGAATCTAGATGATTAATACTAATTATTCAACAAATTTGATTGGTTGATACGAGTTGATTTTCTGTTACGGTAAATTGATGAAACAATAGCCAGTCCAATGGCTGCTTCAGCGGCTGCAATAGCTATAACAAAAATTGAGAAAATGTCTCCTTTTAATTGACGATTATCAAAAAAATCAGAAAATGTTACAAAATTTATATTAACCGCATTCAATATAAGTTCAAGACACATAAGGGCTCTAACCATATTTCGACTTGTGATCAATCCATAGATCCCGATCGAAAATAAATAGGCACTCAAAACAAGTACATGTTCGAGAATCATTAAACAACTCCTTATCAATCTCGACTCCTTTCAATATGAACAACAATTCAACCGATTTAATTGACTAGTATATAACAAGTATGGAACAAAGAAATATATTGGTACTAGATTGACCTAAAGTCTTTCTATTTATACAACAGGAATTCAAATAGAATTGAAGGAAAATGAATGTGATAAGACAGAACAAAATTTTATTTGAATTCCAAGTTTTAATAGAACTTTTTTATTGACGAGCTACAGCAATTGCACCTATTAAAGCAACTAAAAGGATTATTGAAATCAGTTCAAATGGAAGAAAAAAATCTGTTGATAAATGAATTCCAATTTGTTGACTATTACTTATAAAATCTTGCTCTATAATCTGGTTTGATCTTGTAGTCCAAATAATCCCGTACCATGACGTATCTGAAATAGTAGTAATTAGTGAAATAAAAAGACTTATACAAACCATCGAAGTAATTCCATCTCCCACGGTCCAAAGATGAAAATCTTTGTAATATTCTGAACCATTCATGAACATCACAGCAAAAATGATTAAAACATTTATAGCTCCTACGTAAATAAGTAGCTGCGCAGCAGCTACAAAATAGGAGTTAGATAGAATATAGAATAACGATGTACAAACAAGAACCAATCCCAAGGAAAAGGCAGAATAAATTGGATTGGGAAGTAATACCACTCCTAGACCCCCTAATATAAGACCCGACCCTAGAAAGACTAAAAGAAAATCATGTATTGGTTCAGATAAATCCATTTTTTATAAAAAATCAAAAACGAAGAATTTCATGACTTTATTGACCTGACCAGGAAAAAAGAAGTTTTTCAATTTTTTATGATACTTCTAAATTGTTAATTGAATGAGATTGTAATGGGTATGAATTGACGTAGATGCTTTTATTTTATTGGACCACTATCAATTCTTTATTCGTCGAACGAGTAGTTTAAACCTATCGATTTTGGATATCATTTATCTACTTTGAAACCATTACTATTATTATAACTATAATATAGAAATCCGTTTTGTTTTCAATCTAAATTAAGCTAGGAGTCTCATTAACCAACCACTAGTTTGAATTGAACAAGCAAAAATATCATTCTTTTAGATCCGAACTAAGCCTTCGTAATTCGGAATTTTTTTCGAATTTAGGGTTTATTCATTTTTTATTTGAGGTAAATTCGAAATTGTTCGAATTGTGTAATCATCAATTACTGACATTGGTAAGCGACCCAAAGCGATTTGATTATAATTCAATTCGTGACGATCATAAGTAGAAAGTTCATATTCTTCGGTCATTGATAAACAATTTGTTGGACAATACTCAACGCAATTACCACAAAATATACAGATTCCAAAATCAATACTGTAATTAAGCAATCGTTTCTTTCGAATATCAGTTTCCAACTTCCAATCAACAACGGGTAAATCTATAGGACATACACGCACACATACTTCACAAGCAATGCATTTATCAAATTCAAAGTGGATTCGGCCTCGGAAACGTTCCGATGTGATCAATTTTTCGTAGGGGTATTGAATAGTTACAGGTAAACGATTTGCGTGGGACAGGGTAATCATGAAACCTTGGCCGATGTATCTGGCGGCTCGTATTGTTTGTTGACCATAATTTATGAATTCAGTTATCATAGGGAGCATATTTAGAATATCTATAAAAAAGATTTTATGCTTGTTTCTTTCTCTTGTTTGAGACAAGTCGTGAATCTAGAATATTGTAGTCTTTTACAGTGAAAGAAGTTGAGACGAGGTTGTCAATAATAGATTACCTAGAGAAATAGGTAAAAGAAATTTCCACCCAAGATTTAATAGTTGGTCCATTCTCAGCCTCGGTAAAGTCCATCTTGTTGCAATAGGAATGAACAAAAACAAATAAGTTTTGGCTAATGTGATAAAGATACCAATTAGTGTTCCAAAGACTTTACCCCTTTTATTTATGCCAAATAGCTCAGGAACAAATATGTACGGAATAGAAAGATTCCAACCTCCCAAGTAAAGAACTGTTACAAATAATGAAGAAACTAGTAGATTCAGATATGAAGCAATGTAAAATAAACCAAATTTGATACCTGAATATTCGGTTTGATACCCTGCTACTAATTCTTCTTCTGCTTCTGGTAAATCAAAAGGTAATCTTTCACACTCCGCTAGAGAAGAAATTAGAAAAACGATAAACCCGATGGGTTGACGCCACAAATTCCACCCCCAAAAGCCATATTTTGACTGCGCTTCCACTATATCAACTGTACTTAAACTGTTAGATAATCATAGTCGATGATAACATCACTGTGCCCATCGCTATTACAGAACCGTACGTGAGATTTTCACCTCATACGGCTCCTCAGAGGTCACAAATAAATCTAAGGACCCTTTCCTATTCTTTATCTTGATATGTTTGTCAGATAGAGTAAAAATCTATCCTAAGGTCCCAAATTAGACCAATGGAATTCTGTCTGCTATATTTAAAACTAATAAATACGGGCTTCTGAATTGATCTCATCTTTTAAGAATTTTAATTTTTCTTTGTTGATAATAACCTTATCATTAAATAAAATGCGCTTTATAGCAATATCACATATACATTTCAACCTCGAATTTTCAATTACGAAAAAAATTAGAGAGTCCATTAGTTCATGAATCATGACAAAAAATTTCTCTCTCGAAATAGAAATCAAAATGGAATTATAGGAAAGAAAGAATAAAAACAAAAAAAGAAAAAAGTAAGAAAAAAAAGACATCCCCCCTTTTTTCTTTTGCAATTAGATTCTTTTCTTTCTATTTCTATTTTATTTCATTCCTATTCTCCTTTCTCAGAAAAAGGGCCTTTAACCAAAGTAAAAGATTACTTCGTTCTTGATAGTTATTTACTTACTCAGTGGATAGGAACATACTCTGGATCAGAATCATGGGGAGTACTTCTTGATCATTTCTACGAACGTAAAGCCCCAATTTGAATTCCTTTTATGTACAGAAATATCCTCTTGGATAACTTACATAATCTCAATTACTAATCCTTTGTGTATCTTGGTCTTCCTAACCATCCACTCATTTTTGCTTTCAACCTCCCGTTGTGGAAATCCATCTATGGTAATAGACAGTAAAAACTCCATCCAGTTGATCTTTTGAACCCGCTTCAAGCTATCATGACAATTCACCAATCTTGGGGTAAACAATATCTATTGCTTATGTTTACTTTTTTCACCATTTGATTCTTGTACATAGGAAATGAGACTCAACCTTTTTACTGCAAATTTACAAGCCGTTTTCTTTCACTCATATAACTATCTGGTTTAGTTCATCAACCCAAATGCTGAATAAAAATGAAAATATATATATTCAATCAAATCTTTTTACCTTTGTTTCTAGAAAGAAAAGAATTTGGAGAAATTTTAGGTCTCACCGAATCACACGTAGAGATATTGATAACACACATAGAGCTAATGGTATTTCATAACTAATTGATTGAGCAGCTGCCCGTAGACCACCTAAAAAGGAATATTTATTATTTGATCCATATCCCGACATAAGAAGTCCAACGGGAGCAATACTTGAAATGGCAATCCAGAAAAAAACACCAATACTAAGATCGGCTAGAACAAGGTGATCACCAAAAGGAATTACTGAATAACTTAGAAAGATGGATATTACTGCTATGGATGGTCCGATACTGAATAAACGAGTATCTCCTGTAGATGGAATAAGGTTCTCTTTCAAAAGTAGTTTTGTCCCATCTGCTAGAGCTTGAAGAATTCCTAAAGGGCCAGCATATTCAGGTCCGATACGTTGTTGTATTCCTGCAGATATTTCTCTTTCTAACCAAACAATTACTAGTACACCTATTGTGATTCCTAATACAAGAGTCAAAATAGGGAAAAGCATCCATATGATCCCATAGACTTCTTTTAAGGATTCCAATTTGGAAAAAGAATTGATAGTTTCTATTTCTGTTGTATCAATTATCATTTCAACGATCAACTTCTCCCATAATGATATCTATGCTACCTAGTATTGTCATAATATCAGCCAATTTCATTCTTTTAACTAACTGAGGAAGAATTTGCAAATTGATAAAACCTGGTGGGCGAATTTTCCATCTCCAAGGAAAAACGCTCTGATCTCCTATGAGAAAAATTCCCAATTCTCCTTTTGGGGCTTCAACTCTCACATAAAGTTCTTGTTTCGACAATTCAAAAGTTGGAGAAGGTTTTTTACTAATAAACCGATATTCAAAATCATTCCATTCAGGATCTTTTAATCTGTCAAAACGTCGGATTTCTAAATTTTCGTAAGGCCCTCCTGGAATTCCTTCCAGAGCCTGTTGAATAATCTTTATGGATTCTGTCATTTCACCGATTCGTACTAAATAACGAGCTAATGAATCCCCTTCCCGTTGCCATTGAACCTGCCAATCAAATTCGTCGTAAGACTCATAATGATCAACTTTACGAAGATCCCATTCTATTCCGGAAGCTCGTAGCATTGGTCCCGATAAACCCCAATTTAATGCTTCGTCTCCCCCAATAATGCCTACGCCTTCAACTCGTTCTAAAAAAATAGGATTCCGGGTAATAAGTTTTTGATACTCAGCAACCCCTGTTAAAAAATAATCGCAAAAATCCAAACATTTATCTATCCAGCCATAGGGTAGATCGGCAGCCACTCCCCCGATACGAAAATAATTATGCATCATTCGCATACCGGTGGCAGCTTCGAAGAGGTCATATATCAATTCTCTTTCTCGAAAAATATAGAAGAAAGGGGTCTGCGCACCAATATCCGCCATAAAAGGTCCTAGCCATAACAAATGAGAAGCTATCCGACTCAACTCCAACATAATGACTCTGATATAGCTAGCCCTTTTAGGTACTTGGATATTGCCTAATTGTTCGGGTCCATTTATGGTTATTGCTTCTGTGAACATAGTAGCTAAATAATCCCAACGTGTTACATAAGGCAAATATTGTATAATTGTTCGGTTTTCCGCAATTTTCTCCATCCCTCTATGTAAATAACCCAATATTGGTTCGCAGTCGACAACATCTTCACCATCTAGAGTAACGATGAGTCGAAGAACACCGTGCATTGATGGGTGCTGAGGCCCCATATTGACTATCATGAGGTCTTTTCTTGTAGTTGGTGCAGTCATAAGTTTTTTACCGATTCATTCTTCCATGAATTGCTGAAAGTGAAAAGAAGTTCATCAAAATTTAATCGAAACATATAAGTGAAAATGAAATGACTCTTCAAATAAAGCAAATTAACGAGTTTTTGTCTCTCGAATGTCCAACTGATTAATTAATTCTTTATAACGTACTCTATTTTTTTTGACAAATAAGCTAGGAGTCGTTGACGTTTTCCCAAAATTTTCTTCAAACCTCTCTGAGATAAATAGTCTTTTTTGTGCAATTCTAAATGTGAAGTAAGTCTCCGTATCTTATTGGTGAAATTGAATACTTGAAATTCAACAGATCCTCTCTTTTCTTCTTGAGAAATAACTGAAATGACAGAATTTTTTACCATAAAAGAATTTCCCCTTTCTTTATTTTACAGATATGGATTTTATCGAATTTTATCGATCAGTAATAATAATGCCAGTAATTTGAACGTGGTATATAGACTTAATTTCTTTATGAACTCCTAATTTTATCAATTCCAATAAATTAATCAAATTCAAAATTTGATTCAGATAGGAATCCAAAAAGATGGTAGGTACTTTTTTTTCATTCACAAAAGCGACTAATTTAAACCTAAAATCCTAAAATGAAGAAGATTCTGTTGATTCATTTCTAGATCTAATCGATACCTTATTGATTTAGTACCGTCTACTCGAATTAGATTCAAATGAGATGTAAGACAAAGCATGTGTACATTTGTTTACTTTCAGATACTCTATAGGAAACAGGATATATAGTACTATCAATTTATTTTCAATCGTGGATACATATGTATCCTTAAGATACTGAAACGACTACCATTATTGGTATCAAACCAATAACGATTCATACAAGCTAAATCTTCTAATCGATAATTAGGCCAAAGAAAGAACTTCAATTTAATTAATTCATTTTTCTCTTTATAAAGAGGTTTCCTTTCATCCAAAAATTGACTCCAGTTTTTTACATTGTTTTCGTTGCAAAATACTGAATTTCTATCGATGCCATTCCAATTCAAAGAATTAAAAAAACTTTGAATTCTCAATTCTCTACGACGTCTAGACCATAAAATATTTTCAGGAACAAGCAAATCAAAATTCTTTTTATCAACATATCTTTGTTCTGGGTATCTTTGATTAGTTTGGTGTTTACTTTTATGAACCAATGAAATACCTATGGTTTGATACATAATAAATTGTCCATTATTTTTTACAGACAACCGAATAGGTTCGATAATCAATATCCCCTTCTTCATCAATTCTGTAAGAGTTAAATTCTCCTGAATCAGCATTATATCCAAACTCATTTCTCTCCTTTGAATTGACGATATAGCAATTTTGCTTGGATTTATCAGTCGAAGCAGGAGACAATATACCTTGATATTCTCGATCATTCTTTGATTCAAAGCATCGTTCCATCTCAATTGAAAAAGCAAATAACGTTTCAAGAACAAATCTAGTTCTGCTTCCGTGTTGCTTTTGTATTGTTTTTTCTTTTTACCCTTCTTTGTGTCTGATTCCGCGTAATCTTTTTTAAGTTTAAGAGCGTTTTGATGTTTTGAGAGAACAGGGCCCAGATTTCCTTTGTTTTCTATATCTGATCCACGCTCTTTTTCTCCTTGACTTGCGGGTTCTTTTGCTTCTTGAATTCGATTCTTTATTTTTTTATTTGATCGTATAAAAAAGTTTTGTTTTTGGTTTTTATTGATGTTTTTATTTTGACTAACATTTTCATTTGTATTCAAATTTAAAAGAAGTAATTTGCTTGGTATAATCCACGGTTTTCTTTTATATACATTATAAAGTGGTACAAATTCTGGGAAGAACCAAAATTCCAGATTCAATATGGGACGATTAAATATTTTTTCATTCATTCCCATCCAATCAAAAAAGTCTTTTTTCGAATTTTTTTGATTGTTTTCTGGATTTTGATGAATCGTAAGATAAAAAAGGCCTTTTTTATCAATTTTGTCAATTATTTGATAATTATTAATACCGATTTTAGTATTTGGATTACTGTTGGTATCGATCTTAACCCAGGCCTCAATATCTTCTTTTTGTCTAAGAGAAAAATGGATAATTTTCCAATCAAAATATTTTCTATCGAGATTTCTTTCTATATATAGAATATTGCCTTTTCTTAGATAATTATTGATATGAAGATTGCCGAGCATATCAAAAAGGTTGTGTTTGGACGTGTTGGAATTAGAAGAAATTTCGAGGTTCTTATTTACTTGAAAGGGTAATCTAGAAATAAAAGAGTCATTTTTATTTTCATAATTAATCGATTTATATGCTAAAAGATCATATCTATAACATTTTTTAAAATTATCTTTATTAATCGATTTATATGCTAAAAGATCATATCTATAACATTTTTTAAAATTATCTTTTTGGTTTGCTAATGAATAGAGCTCAGAATCATTTTCTTTTTTGTAATGAATTAATTGGTCTTTTTCATATGAATTCCATTTGTTTAAATTTCTATTTTGAGCCATACAACCTTGATTAACCCTATTTCGCCATTTTTGTGGCATTAATCTAGACCATTTAATCTGAGATAAATCATATTGATAATGCCGTCTTAGCCAGTTTTTCCATTGATTGATTCTATAACTCTGAAGTTTCTTATGTTTTAATTCAGAATGAAATATTCCTAGTGTTCTAAAATAGTCCTTTATTTTAGTCTTAAGGAAAAAAGACGTTCTGGTATATTGAAGAACAGATCTTAATTTAGACAAATTAATAACTTGGGGTTGTGATAATTTGTAAAATACATAGGCTTGTGATAAGTAGGATAAATCAAAAAAAATATGTGAATTTTTCTTACTAATATTATAACGTGACTTTTTTATAGTCGAAATAAAGTGAATTTTTTTTTGATTATTAATTTTTTCTTGATTTATTTCATTATTGGAAATGTATTTATCAATCAATTTGTTTGTTGATTCAAGAAAGAGTTGTGTATTAATTCTGGGAATATTAATGATAGATAAAAATAGATCGATGTATAATCTTTGAATGAATAATTTTAGAAAATAATGGAATTTCCATATTAATCGAGTATTTCTTCTTTTTAATATTTGGAAAATATTTTTTGGCGATTCGAATTTTTTAATATTATTTGTTTTATTAGGACTAATGTCTATTTCTGGAGTTACTTTCTTTTTCTCTTTTGTAATTCTTTCTATTTGATTTTTGATTGTACTTGTTCTATCAGTCAAATCCTTCATTTTGCTTTCTATCAGTGAAGAATTTGGCCAATTTCCAGATTCAATTTGACTAAATGATTCGTTAATTATCTGATTACTAATTAGAGAATCTTTTTCTTTTTTCGTTTCATTCGATTCATCTATTTCTTTGAGTCTAAATAATACAATTTGATTTACTTTTGAAAGTTCTTTTTTCATTTTTTTTATAAATAGACTACTTTTGATAAGCCATTTTTTGGTTTCTTTTGAAACTCTTCGAAATAATTTTATTTTTCCTTTTAAAACTTTTAGAGTTATAAAATATTTCTTTTTAAATTTTCCAATTTTTTTTTCGAGTTCCTTAAAAATGGGCTCAAAAAAGGAAGGGCGTTTTCGGGGAGAACCAAAGGGAAGTTCAGCTTCCATTCCCCAAACTGTTAAAAAACAAAAATCATCTTTTTGTTTTTTCTTTTTCATTAGCTCTCCACGGGAGGAGTACAGTTTAGATATATGCCAAGGTTTCAGACAAAAAGGAAATAATATTTTGATCTGAATGCCATCTTTCAACCAATTTTTTGGAAATTCTGTTTCTGATAATTGAACACCATTATAAGTACATTTAATATGCATTTCTCTATTCCATTCCTGCAAATCTTCAGACCATTCAGGAAGTTGCAAGAATAACATACGCCCGAGATTTTTGGCTATTATCAATGAAGGTAATACAATATATTTTCGAAGAATTGATTGAGTTATTAACATGTAACCTCTTATTATTTGCGCAAAAGGAATGGTATCCCAGGCTTCTGCTATCTCTATCCGTGCTTTTTCCTTTCTTTTGTTCTCCCCTTTTTTGTCCTTTTCCTTTTTCTCTTCTCTTTTTGTTTGTTCTTCTCTAGACTCTAGAATCTTGAATTCTCCTTCTTTACCTGACCAATTTCGAAAAATTGGTTTAATCAGTCCAGAGATATCAAAAGAAAAAAGAAAGGGGGGGGTTATTCTGTCAAGAAAAAGGGGGGAATGCACATTTGCTTGAAAGAGTTTCCAAATAACTATTTTGCGCCTTTGAGTCCGCATAGAGCCTTTGATTATACCTCGCCGAAAATCTGGTTGTTGCGAATAGCGTATTAAAGCCACTTCCTTTGTTTGATCTTGATCTGCGGTATCAGTATCTTTGGTATCAGGATCGTTATTCTGGTTGTTGGCAGTAAAAATCACTACACGTTTGGCTTTTCTTGAACGAATTTGATGATCCAGTGGTACGCCCTCTTGATAGTCACCCGATTGTTGTTCCAATTCGGTGA
>JASVEL010004435.1:0-20458 GCA_032618575.1 Nicotiana noctiflora
TCTAAGGTGAAAGGCTGCAAAGGCTCGTTTTCCACCATATTAAGCATTCAATTCGCTTCATTCCCCACTGTATTTTGCAACTTAAAAACAAAAACTAGCCAAAGTGCATTAATAACTCTTTTTTAATTTACTGTCCCCTATACACATTGCATTGTTACTACAATGACACCCCACATTATCTTCTCCATGACTCATCCTCACTACTATATCATTTATTTATTATATTCTAATAATAATTCCCTTTATTATATACTCCAACATGTCCAAGAATGAGTTCTTGTTCTTCTTCTTTTTCATCTACCAAAGGCGGGTTCTTTCAAATGGGTTGAATTATTCAAAAACATCACTTTTCTTGAAAAGGGTGTGAAGGGAGTCAAATATCAATCTTATTTTGTCAGTTTTGTGAATATTTTACTTGAAGTATGAAGGCTTTTGGGTTCTTTATTCTGTTCTTGATGATGGGGATAGCTTTTGTGTCCTTTATTTGCTTCAGCACTGGAGGTACCTCTTCATTTCCTTGTAAAATAATTTATTTTGGCCTTGGACTATGCTATTTTTTCTGTGACATTTACTTTTTTCATATTTGAACTTAACTTCTTATAATATGCTTTAGTTTGTTACTTAAGTCTTTAGTTTGTTACTTAAGTTTGTTCCATTCCTTCTGTATTGTGTGATTGTAAAAGATGGAAACATGAACGGGCTAGTTTTAGTTAAAGAACACCTTAAAGAGAAATTATTGAGTATTTGAAATAATGGCTCCTTACAGAGTTAGAACTTATATAGAGGCATAGGCGGATTTATAATTTTTATAATATGGGTGCACCACTAAAAAAAGAGAAAAGAAGTTTAGGATTTGATCTCTAGTCCTATAGTTAAATAACTTATCATTCAACCAAGTGCACCATTTAGCATCTTTGGAGCATGAGTGTCAACAGAGAAATTAGACTAATTCCAATAAATTGTACATAAAATACCTAGTTTGACGGAAAGACATTGGGTTCACATTCCCGTCAATTTGCCTACAAATCCGCCCCAGTATAAAGGTTTTATATAACCGACATTTTGACTTCATTTTCCCTATCTTTGGAATACAAGAGAACTCTCCATAAAAGACTATTTCACTCGCCAACAATTTATTCTACTTCTTTTCCTTAGTGGTTTTATATTCCTTATACTTCTAGTTCACATCTTTGACAAACGTATTGGAGCGCAAATGGCTCTCTCTTGTCACAAGTATTGTATGTATGATACACATAAAAAATGAACATATTTAAGCTAAACTCGACAAACTCATATTTAAGCTAAACTCGACAAACAAAAGTCGTTGGTACTTTATGTTATCTGGTCCTCGCATGACATTTGAAGTCTCAGGATTTGTTAAATGACCAGGTAATTGGGAATACAAGGCTAGAAATGACTTCTATACTCTATATATTGATTCACTCTTGACAACAACAGACCTTACCCCTAGCTTATGAAGGCAGAGATGTTATTTCTGATAGAACCTGTACGAAAACACGAGATTAATACTAATGTTACCGGCATGAAAATAAGACGTGACTGCTTAACCGCCCATATTGATTCACTCTTGACGTTGGTATTTATTTAACTTCTGTGTTTTTGCATCTCTTTTTAAGAATGTGTGCCTAAATGTGCTGTATGAGTAGGAAAAGAAGGTATATGACTGGTTAATCTGAATAGTGAATGTTGTAGAAACTTAAACTTTGCGACATATCTCTCTTTCCAAAAGATTCAGCTAATTGAGGATCAGATTTGACATCAGTGGAAGGCTGGAAGCAGTTAACTAACATTTATAATTAGAAGAGATCGAAGCCTGCCTATTTAACTCTTTCTGTGTTCATGCTTGCATGTGATGAGACATCTTACTATTATTCAGCTTAAGTTACTCATCGAAGTTGTTTCTTGATGGTTCTCAAATGTTATCCGAGGATTATTGACGAAGTCAATGGCAGTCCCTTTAGCGCTCAGCTTCTTTTTTGTGGTAAATTCATTTCAGTTTGTTAATATGCACTAGTCTGCTGCTATTAGCGGTGGCGAAGCTAGGAATTTTCTCGAGGGTGTTCAAATTTAAAAGAAGTAAAATTTTTTTTCGATAAAGGGTGTTCAATATATGTTATATATCTCTAAAACGTAATATTTTACCTATGTACAGAGTACAATTTTTCGACAAAGGGTGGTGGTTGACCACCCTAATATACATGTGGCTTCGCCACTGGCCTGTTAGAGGAATCATATCAGATATGTACCTATCTCTGTTTGCCAGATTCTGTGGCTGAAAAAAAAACAGAATTAAGCTGGATAGCTATATTCACGCGAGGGTATTGATTAAGCCTTCTCATAAATGAACCACAGGAATGTCCTTCCAATGGCAAAGTAATGATATGGTGATGACCATAAGAAGCAGAAAGCTGCAGGTACTTTTCACTTTATCGACCATCTTTGGCTTGTTAATCGTTTCATTGCAACCTAGTACATAAGGTAAATGAAACAGGTGCAGAAATGGTGTTTCCTTGTCACTAAAACGATTTAACTTATGATCCACTAACAATGTAATGAAAATTTTGCACTACTATAGAAGGTTACTTGCCATATTGTTTAGGTTACTAATTTCCTTTTTATCGGCAGTCACCTGTATGAAAGTTAAATTCTTACTAAAGACATTGTTTCTCCACTACTCTCAGGGCAATGGCTTCGGTCGAAGAACTAATGAGGGCGGTTCAAGCCACTTAGATGTGGAAGATTATCGCCCGATAGATCCAGTTCCTAGCACAAAAGCTTCTATAAGACCAGGACCTGTTGAGCATGGTACTCCTCTTATGCCTTACATTCCCAAGCCTTCACCTCCTCCTATTAGCGCCAATGGTGGGCTCCCATAAGCTCATCTTTATTCCACTTCCACTGATGTGCTACAAGTTGGGCAATGTAGTTCCTCCCTTTTTTTTTTCTAAAAGATGTCTGAATGTAGAAACTTCAGAGAAGCATCGTCTCTACTATTCTGTGTTTTCCTTGTAAAATTTTTGTCGAAACATTGTATAATTACTATGGCATGTTATCTATAATATGTATGCCTCTAGGCGATACTTGCACAACAGCAACAACAACAACAACCCAGTATAATCCCACTTAGTGGGGTCTGGGGAGGGTAGTGTGTACGCAGACCTTACCTCTACCCTAGGGTAGAGAGGCTGTTTCCAAATAGACCCCCGGCATCCTTCCCTCCAAGAACTTCCCACCTTGCTCTTGGGGAGACTCGAACTCACAACCTCTCGGTTGGAAGTGGGGGTTGCTTACTATCAGAGCAACCCCTCTTGTCAGGCGATACTTGCACAAGTCATTAGATATTTCAGTTTTTGGATTACATAGCTGGTGTAATTCTTATTTAGTGTGCAGTTATATGTAAGGCTCACAATTTGAGCCCAAACCCATCTAACCCGTCCAACTAGCCCAGAGATTAATGGGTTGAGCTACAACTATTTTAGCTTATGGGTCAATTTGGATTGAGCTCAAGTTAACTCATTATTTTTTATAGCTCATTCTGACCCATTCAACAGCTCGAATATAACCATGAAACTTACCCAAAACAAAGTATCTCAACCCAACTTATTTAGAAATTTACTTAGTTGCTCCAATTTTTTTTTTATTTTTTGTATTTTTAATTTTGTGTTCTTTTATTTTTCTACGCCACTCACTCACCCACCCCACCACATCCCACCCAACCACTACACTCCCACCCCGCGCAAAACCCTTATAAAAGATAATTTTTTGGTTGTATTTTTAATTTTTAATTATTTTATTTTCTACATTACCCATTCTACCTATACCCTCCCCCCAATACCCCTACCCCAAACCTACCCCTCGTGCAAACCCCTTAAATTTTTTTTACTTTTTATTTTTATTTTTATTTTTAGATTTTTATTTTTTGTTATTTAGTTTTATTGCCATCCCAAACCACCCCACCATACCCCCCATCTAACCCCCATCCCCGGCCCAACCCCCTAAAAAAATTTATTTTTTATTTTTATTTTTAAATTTTTATTTTTGTTTTTCAGTTTTCTGCCATCCCACCCCACCCCACCCCACCTCATCCTATCAGTACCCCCACACACACATTACCCCCTCGTGCCAAACCCTTAAAAAAATTTATTTTTATTTTTATTTTTATTTTTAAATTCCTATTTTTTGTTTTTTAATTTTTCTACCATCCCCATACCCCCTAACCCCTAGCCCCTACCCCTTTCCTGCCACGCAAAATCCCTAAAAAATTCATTTTTTTGTTATATTTTTAATTTTCTATTATTTTATTTTTCTACACCTTCTACCCCTACTCCTCCCATGCCCCCTCCCCCTTACCCCCACCCCGGGTGCAAACCACCTAAAAATAATTGTATGCACGATGAGCATGATTTTAAAATATGGGTCATGTTGGGCGGGTTGGATTATGACCCATTGTTTAGCCCATCTTGACCTAGCTCATCTTAACCAAATTCACTTTGGACTGGGTTGGGCAATGACCCATTTATTGACTAACCCATTTTGACCCGCCCAAATTCAGCCCAACCCGCTCATTTACCGCCCCTTCACTTATATGTTATGTCACTCCTTGCTCCTATTTAGTGTGCAGTTATATGTTGTCGTCAATGGAGAGATCATAATTGTCTTTTTTTTTGTTTTTTTGGGGGGTGGGGTGGGGGGGGGGGGTGGGGAGGCTACATGAAGCAAATTACATTGAGTTGGTCACCCCATCCATGATATTTTGGAATTAGGTAATGATTTACGACACATCTCCTACAGGAACAGAAATATATATATATATATATATATAATTGACGCTGTAAATATTTTAAAAATTATATATATATATATTGTATATTTAGAGTAATTAAGTTTTATAAACTTAATATTCTACAAATATACTCGTATATGCATAGTATTTTCCTTGAAAATTTTCATATTTATGGTACATTTCTAGTATAAAATATTTTATACTTAATATTCTACAAATATATTCGTATATGCATAGGATTTTCCTTAAAAATTTTCATATTTATGGTACATTTCTAGTATAAAATATTTTGTACTTAATATTCTACAAATATATTCGTATATGCATAGGATTTTCCTTAAAAATTTTCATATTTATGGTACATTTCTAGTATAAAATATTTTGTACTTAATATTCTACAAATATATTCGTATATGCATAGTAATTAAGTTTTATAAACTTCTACAAATATACTCGTATATGCATAGTATTTTCCTTGAAAATTTTCATATTTATGGTACATTTCTAGTATAAAATATTTTATATCTTATACATATAATGAACATCCCACAAAAAAAATTCCAGCTAATCACATTATTAATATACAAAATATAAGCAAAAAATGTATGCACATGTAGTTGAAAATATATAAGGTATATTTATCGTGTATACATTATGAACAATTTAAATTTATTATATATTTATCGTGTATACATTATGAACAATTTAAGTTTATTATATATATATATATATATATATATTTAAATTTAGTTTTTATATGTAAGAATAGAGATAGAAAGTAGCAACAATAAGAAAAAGGGGGAGGGGGAGGAGTACCGTTACAAAAGATTGAAAAATGGTACAATGATGATAGAGAAATGATATCAATATTATTAGAATAAAATTAATTCCTTAATCTAAGGGTTATTTTTAAATGTGATAGAATTGTAAAAGAAGGTGCCATTTATAAAATAAATGAAGAATAATATTATTAATAAAAATAATACTCAAATAAAGGATTAGGCATGTAAAAATCTCTAATTATTACGTGGGAGAAGTAGCCCAGTGGTTTAAACTGAGCATTGAAATTGCTAAGTATGCTTTTGTTTCCGAGGGCTCGAATATGATTCCAATTTTGTCGAAAATTGCTTATTTTGATTTTTTTTCAGAAGTGCTTTATCCAAAAGTAATTTAAAAAAACCAATTTGTGGCCAATTCACTTAAGAAGTACTTTTGCAACATTTGGTAAATAAATTGTGTATGACTGATCTTTCTAAAAAGTACTTTTGAGTGTCAAATTGCCAAAAAGGATAATACCAAGGTTTTGCAATTATTTTAAAGAGAAAAATAAACTTAAATATTTATTGAGACTTTTATTATTATTTGTTATTTAATAAAATATAAAATTTAAAGTAAATATACATATTAAAGATTTAAATCAATATAACATATATAGTATATAGTTAAGTTATATCAAAACCATATAATATTATTTATTATAATTACTTATTGTTTATATGATGATTTGAATAATTAAATATATCATTCAGTAAGAATTAGAAGTCCATTTCACAAACTATCATATATTGATAATCCACCATAAAATAATAAGCAAAGTCACTCACACATGATAACATGTCTCAATAATTTCATATCTAATACTATCATGCAACATTTTCATAATAGTAGAAGACTTGCCTTACATTTCTAAAGGAATACCAGAAACTAGGGGTGTTCAAACCGAACCGGAAAATCGCAACCGAAAAACCAAACCAAACTGATTAAAGAACCTGACTAGGTTTGGTTTGACTTGGTTGGTATTGAGTAAAAAAATCCGAACCAAACCGACATATAAATATATAAATTTTATTTATATTTTTAAAGACTTTGTAGTGATTTTTCTTTAGAAAATGTACAAATATTTGGGATCCTCTCATGTATTAACCTTGAAAGCGTAAATTAACAAAAAAATTATTTTTAGACAACTAAGAAAATAACTATCATGTTTTACTAAAAAATTTATCCCAATAGTATATTTTAATAAATCATATATTTGTCATTTTTTTCATATTTACTAAACATATATTCACTTCTCAAAGCTTTACTATAATTTTAATAATGTAAGATTAAAATAATATTCATGTAACAAAAAAAAGTCGAAAACCCGAAAAACCCGACAAAACTGAACCAATCCAAATCGATATAATTGGTTTAGTTTGATTTTGATAAAAACTGAACCAATCCGGTCCATGTACACCCCTACTAGAAACCCATCTCCTTCCTCAATCTCTACAGTAATGTCTTCGTTAGCATAATAGTTGAATTCCTTATCGGCAGAAGAATATCGTCGGATGAAATTTTGCATAGTCATGATAACTGTAACAAGATGATTCTAAGTGTCAAACTTGAAATTTGGCATTGAACGTAAAATAGATAATTCTTAAATTCAAATTCAAAAAAGAGTAACTAATTATTAATAACACATAATGCATATATACTTCAATTTTTAAAATTTAAATTAAAACGAAACTAATTATTATCTAACTTGACTAACTTTGTCATGAATTGCCAAGTGACCTATTATGAGGCTGCCACTTGGCTCACTGTGGAGGTTTTTTCTTTTGATAATATATAGATTATGCGATGCAATTATAATAATTACATACTTTTAGGTAATTTTCACAAATAAGATTTGATAATTGTTTTAAAAATATCGGGATTTAATAGCCTGTAAGAGAAGAAATTATAAATGATTATTTATAAGAAGAGAATTGATAATCCAAAAAAGAATATAGATAATTTGCTTTAGGTGAAAAAAGAAGAAATTAATTTGGAAGGTTAGAATACATTACACAAAGAAAAATAAAAACAAGAAAGTCAATAAAGATTTCGGAAAGTTACAATATGATTCATGTGTATGATATATTTAAATTTAAAAGAATGGCAAAAACAAGAAACAAAAATGAAAAAAAAATCAAAAGGGATAATATAGAAAATATAAATTTGTAGTGAATAGTTTTGTCTTGAACAAATTAATTTTTTGCTTATGCTTTTTGGAAGAAGCTAGCATTTTCTGCTTCTTCCCAAAAGCAGAAAAACCGATTCTGCTGCTGGCCAAAAGTACTTTTCTGTCTGGCCAAACAGTTTAAATATTTTTAAAAATATTTTTTTGAGTGAAAAAAGTACTTTTGGCCTCCTAAAAGCTTAAATAGGCTCTAAAACACATTCCAACTAGTAGATAATAAAAAAAAAGGAAAAACACATAAATTGGATGGAAAATTATTTTGGTAACCGATGATTAATTATTAATTTAGTTGTATAGTAATTACCTTTTCAACAAAAAATATCTTATTGGTAAGCTAGTTGTGAAAACAACATTTTGAAGTAGAAAATATGTTTAAGGGAATAGTACTTGAAGTAGAAAACGTATTCAAGTAGAAACTTGCCCATCTCCTACTTGAATATGGATTATCGCAATAACTTTAGAGGGAATATTCTTTTTCATAGTTGAATTAGGAATCAAAATTATTTTGGAAACTAGTCAAGCTATATAGTATTACCTAAACTATCATCAAGCAACTTAAAAAGAAAGGGATAGGCTATAGAAGGGCAAATTAAAGGCTTTTGCCCGAGTAAAATAAACTTATTCGCACTTAGTGTTTAAACAATGAATACTACTATTAATTCATCGACACCAGTGGAGATCCAATTCTCCAGCAAAACCATACATCAATGGGTTGGAACTGACAGTAATGGAACACAAAAGGTCGCCACTTACCAAGAAGAGGAAAAACTAGAAGAAGCTTTTAGTCTATGGCTAACCTACGAAGAGTTAATGATGTGCGTGAATTCTCAGGAAAAATATACAGAAATAATTGTGTCAGAGGTCATTAACAACTGCCCTACAATTAGTTCTCTTGACTTTCAAGAAAACCCTGAATATCGTTTTATAGAATACAACAAAGAGACAATTCGCGCATCAGCTGATCTTCTTTCGTACCGATATCATGTCTGTGACAGGACAAGGTTCCAAACTGCTAGTTTGCTATTGATTGATTCGCTGAAAAAGACGAGGATAAAGAGTGATACTCATGAGAATTGTTGTGTGATTTGTTTGGGAGATTTACCAGTGGGTACTCGAGCTGTTCGCACACCTTGTTCGCATTATTTTCATCTTCGCTGCCTATGGACTTGGCTTGAGAGAAGGAGCAGTTGTCCTATTTGTCGCTATGAGATGCCAGTTCAATAAATTTTTGTTAGAGTTATGTGTGAGTTTTGATGATTAAAAAATATAATGCTTGTAAGAAAATATGTGACGTATGCCATGTCAGAATTAATACATTCATGAATATTATTCGTGACTTTTTTGTTATCTAGGAGTGTTTTATAGTAATTTTAAGAATACTTAGTTTTTTAATATTATCTCTTTGTTTTTCAAGAAATCTTATAGGAACTTGTGATGTATGCATCTTGTTAGTTGTGCAAGAATCGTGAATTAACGGTGTTAAACAGGCCGGGTCAGCTCGTTTTCAGATCGGCCCAGATTGGTTGAAAGTCGAACCATCCCGAAGCGGTACATAGGGGGTTGGGTGGGCTGGGTTAATCGGGTAAGGAGAGTTGGTCCATTTACCTATGTTCAACAGGTTTATCGGATCGGTAAAATCGGTTAACCGGCTTGGCCCGAATCGGCCCAAACCGATTAACGCCTAGTTGTTTCAATTTCTTTTTTAAATGTTTGTTGCCATTGGCAACGGTCAACTGGGCCAAGGGCCATTGCCCAACGACTGACTATTTTGCACAAATAACTCTTTTAGGGCTTTTTAAAATAAAATCAATACTTTTTGTAATTACTAATTTAGCCCTTTGAAAAACAATAAATACATCCTCCTCTTCTTCATTTCTTCACTCATCTCTATTTAACAAACTCATATTCTCAATTATTATTCTATTATTCTTCACCTAAAGAGTAATCAAGTATTTGACTCTTATTTTTTGGAAGGTATTCCTAGAATTACTTGTAGAACTGATATCTTTAGACTTCATGAATAATATCAAAAATATTTTCATGGGCGTTCATGGATAATATCTTTAGATTTCACGGATCAGATAAAAGCCTTCCCAAAAGACTCGTTCGCGCTGCCCCATATCGACCAACTCATCGATACTACAGCCGAGCACGGGCTGCTGAGCTTCTTGAACGCCTACTCGGGGTACAACCAAATCCTCATGGAGGAGGAGGACCAAGAAAAACCACTTTCAACACCCACTAGGGGATATACTACTATAGGATGATGCCATTTGGGTTAAAAAATATAGGGGCGACATATGAGAGGCTAGTGACCAAAATGTTCAATGATCAACTCGGCAATACCATAGAAGTATATATAGGCGACATGTTGGAAAGTCAAAAAGAAAGGAGGACCATATCGACACTTGAGGGAAGCCTTGAACATACTCAAACGATATGGCATGAAATTGAACCCTCGGAAAATGTACTTTCGACATAACCTCTGGAAAGTTTCTCGGCTCTTAGTATTGTAACGAGGCATCGAGGTCAACATCGACAAGATCAAGGCCATAGAAGGAATCCCAAAAAATTTAACCAACAAGAAATAAGTGCAAAAGTTGATCGACCGGATAGTCGCCCTGTCGAGATTCTATTTAAGTGAGGTTCGGAAGTTCATACCGTTTCTCATCATCTTCTCTCCGAAAAATAAGGGGACTATCTGTATATAGTCAAAACCGGGTTCGCCCATTGTTTGACCAATCGAGGCTGAAATGTGGCAGGTCAAAGCTCGAGCTCGGGTTATATCGAACCAAGGCGCAAAATTAGATCGCCGAGCTTGTTACCTAGAGACCGAGCAAGATCAAGATTGAGCAAGATCCGGAGAAACTTACTGAGTCAAATAATGAAAATTCAAAATATCCGCAATCGGTCGAGGATCACGGTGGAGATCTCGACATGTATCAAGACACTACAAAAAAACTGTGAATTTGCGGCGGTTTTTTATGCATTTTATGGCGGTTTAGAACCGCCGCTTAACACAAAAATGGCGCTTTGTGTAAACGCCGTAATCTCATGCGCCAAAAAGTTATAACAGCGGTTTTTGGAAAACCACCGCAAATAAGCATTGCATAAACCAGCGGTCGAGTTTGTATATAATGGCGGTTTGAAACCGCCGCCATTTTTATCTAGCACCATCTGTTTTACTGGCAGGTTGGAAATGGTAATTCCAAAGCCACCATAACTTCTAGTATAATATTTTAATCCATTTTCATATTTTTCAACAATCTATTACTTTGTAGCACTAGTTTTGACACAAATATAGTATAAGAATAGAATGATTGATTACAGAAATGACTTTTCGTATATAAAAACCAAAAGTAATTCCAAACTACATCATCAAATGTATAATTTAAGGAGTAATCTTTACATCAATTCAACACAATAATAAAAATAACTGTAACAAATCCTAAATACAGATACTGTTCACCAAACACTCGCATACATAATTATTCCCATCTAGTAATCTTCTTGGGTTGTTAGGTGGTGGAGGCTACTTTCTTTATCATGTTCCTACAAAATAAAATGTAGCAACAAGCAATAAGTAACCAAAATTCAATCATTAAAATGTAGCAACAAGCAATAAGTAACCAAAACTCAATCATGATAGATACAGAAGAATGGTAGTAATTAAATTTTTTTCAATGTAATCAAAATTTAGACTATCGTAAACATGGAGAATGAGATCAAAGGAGAATTACAACACGGTTAATTAGTTACCAGATCATACATTATGCACTGTCAGGATCATTCATAATTGGAGATAGAGTCCCATTATAATCTAAAAAACACGACGATACGTTTCCCCTTTCTGCACTTATCATCTCTTGGAAGTAGCTCAATGCTGAATGGTGTTCTTTATGAAACAAAATCTTATATATGAGACTATCTGAAGTTAGTGTCAATACCAATAAAGATAGATTAGTAACAATAGAATAGTTTGTTTGTTTTGCTTTCTTATCTTCATGAATCCATATCATGACAAAAAATAATGTTATAGCAGCTTAAAGCAATTCTATATCCCTGCTTGTAAGCCGATGTGACACGCACAAGCAATTTTATCACATCTATAATACAATTCCACCACTAGCAACACTAACTTTATCATAGTGACAAAGCTTCAATCAACAACTAATTTTCATCCATACAATCTGTGCTCATCACTTCAATTGCCAAGTTTATAGAGTTGACAAACTAAAAACTAAGAGATTAACCACTGAAGCACAACCCAAATTAATTAATCGATCCATAGATAGAAAAGCAAAAATAAAAAGCTATTAAAATCCTATTCACAATCAAGTCCCAAATTGATATTCGTTAACTATTAATCGATGTTAAGACTCATAATCAATATTTAATACCACTTTCAAATATTAGTTAACTCCCATAACGATGTAAGGATAATTAAGAACATAAAAATAAAAAATAACTCTGTGCACAGAGGAAGGGAGAGGGTAGAATTCCATACCATGGTGTTGGGATTTAAAAGTTGGGAAAAGGGAAGGAGGCTACCAACTTCCTTACGAATCTATACACTGACTCCAACTCCCAGTTACTTGCAATTAAAGAAGCACAATAGATCCATAGCTCGGTAACGCCTCGGCAAGATCCAAGAAATATCATTGTTTTTTGGCAAGTTGAAATTACCTTCTCATCAACTGTTCAAATATTATATGGCCTTGTATAACCTGTAGATTCATTGCGTAACAAAAATACATCTCACTAAAACGTCATTGCCACTTTGATCTCACACAATTTTGTTGGGCACGAAGAGGGAAAATCCAAGACAAAATTAATGGAAAAGTAACAGTATAGAAGATGATGGAAATTATTGCTTTTTTCAAAATAAATTTTCTCTAGCAATTTCAAAATTCTACCTATGATAGTGTCTGCACCAAATACCATCTTCCACTTGTGCCTCAATTCCCATAGATGCGTTGGTTTTTCAAAATATATTTTCTGGAGAATTAGATCATAAAACGACCATAAGAACTCTGTATTATATGCTAAATCACATTTTACGAATGCACAACCTGGTGACTAAAGAAATGGGCTAATAGAGCGATTATTGTGTTGGTTTCCAATCTAAGACTCAAATTAATAGATAAGAATCCCCAAGCAAAAAAAAAAGTATTAACCTACAAGATCTCCGAATAGTCCAGCAAAAATATGCTTTTCAGAAGACAACAAAAGAATAACATGTAAAGGAATTATCTTTCATATGTATATGATTTAGAAATTGAAGCAAAGAACTCACTCTTGAGCAATGATCTTTCTAGCACCAAGAGCATTGTAACCAACCTCACTTTTTAGCAAAAATTGTGAGATAATTCAGTCAACAAAGAAGCAGAGCAGCATACCCTTTCTTCACGCTGTTTTCTCTGATTAAATCAGAGCAGCTGTGAGCACGTGATTTTTGCCCTACGTGAGATTTACTCCCAAAAATTCAAAATAAAATAGCTTTGGGCTACACTTGATTTTTGTGGATTTTGTGCTGTCTCTCCGGAGCATTAGCATTGGTATGTGTGTTTATTTAGCTGGAAAATACAAAAAATATGCATTGCATATTTGGGAATTAAGTGCGCGTTTATGAGAATAAATCGGACATAGGAATTAATCGTAAGAAAATCAAAAAATGTGTGCACCTCGTTTCTCGATCATCTGTGATTTTATTTGAATGCATAAATTGTGTTAATCATCAAGTGTTAATTAATAGGGGTAATTTCATTCCCTTTAAATTGATTTGTTTAAAGTAGTTTTTGGTTTAATTAGAGTTAGTTAATAAAATTAGAAATAAGTGTGAAAACAAGCCCAAGAAGGGTTGAACAACCCAGGCCCAAGACAAATCCGGCTCAGGCCATCTCCGGATGCGCCCAAACGACGCCGTAACAGGCCAAGATATCCAAGCCGTTGGATCATTTCGATCCATCGGTCGCCATTTCCCCTCACAGCCCGACCCGCTCCCAGCCAAAGACCGACCCAGTCTCATATTAACGTTACACGACGTCGTTTCCTTTAAGAAAAACGATCCTGGTCGTTGATCGTAAATGATCCTACGATCAGGATCGAATTTCCTATCTCGTATATAATACGAATCTCTTACCCAACCCCCCTTTAGCCAGACCCCTTCCCCATCGTCTCTCTCAGAGACAAGCCAAAAAACCCCGCCGTCCACCACCGTGCGCCGCCTGCCGGAAATCGCCTCACGGCGGTTACGGTCACCAAAGCCCCCTATTTTTACACCCCAAGACCATCTCGACTCCCCCATTCTAAATCCACGATCCGTTAACCTCGAATCATCCCCAAACGTCTCGAATCTTCAATCGAAGATTCGAGTTAAAACCCAAACCACGCCAAACCACCCCAAATTCACACCAGTGACTCCTCACACCTCCCTCACACCCTTACTAACCGTGGTCTGGCTCGAATCTGGCCGGAACCGGTCGAGCCCCAAAAAGCGGCACCAGGAACCCTAGAAATCCAAATTTAGGTCTTTTGTTTAATTCAATGGGAATTGGGGTCTAATAGACCTTAGTCTAGGTGTTCTCAACTGAGAACACCCCGATTAAGGTCCATTGAACCCCAAAACAGATGAGTCCAACTGGTCCGCTTCATGAATTTCTTCTGAGGTATTTGTTTCTTCTCTGGTCGATTTAATTCTGTTGTATGAGCATCCGTGTGTACTTTGTTTGTGTTTTTATTTTTTATTTGTTATGTTTTCAATTTTTCGTATCAATTGTTCTGTCTTCTCCCCTCTAAGACCTTTTATTTGGTCAATTAGTATTCTGTTTTATTTGTTCGAATGTGCTTGTCATAGGATAGGTATTCGTTTCGATTAAGGTCGTCAAGCGTTTAATTCATATTTGATTGGTTCCTTGATTCTGCCTGAAATATATGGAATCAAACTGTAGGTCGCTCATTTGTTATCAATTATGTATGTTGTCATCGACTAATCAATGTGGTCGATTAATTTCGTAGGTCTTGTTTATTAGCATTTTAGGGCAGAATTGGACACTATAAATCACTGTTGAATCGAGAGTTCCTTTCTTTTGAACTGTTTGTTTAATTAAGTGATGTATTGGATATAGTTGTTGTTAGTTAAGGATTGAAGGGTGTAACCAATGAAGTGTAGTGCACATTAGGACTGTAGTTGGATTAGAATCTGGAGTTTGTTAATTTTAAAGTAGAGATTAACAGAATTAGCATTTCTTAGGTTTTAAAACTACCTTGCCCATGAGTTAAACTAGTGGAACCTGCTGTTACAGCAGGGCATCCCACCAGGCCTGCACTTATCATTTTAATATAAAAACCCCATGCTTAGACAAGTTTAAGTGGTAAAAAACAGAGCAGGGTATGGGCTGGTTAGAGGGGAAAACAATTCTGAAGATAGGCTGGCCAGTTGGGAATTTGAATATAGAGAGGGGGATACAGATAGAAATCTTAGACAGTGATAGAGAGCATTTTGGAGAACTATTCTGGGAAATACAGGGATAGAGAGATTGAAAATAACTACTGTTCCATTGAACTTAATTTTTCCTTTTGGTTTTTGATATTCTATAAGTCTGCCTTTGAAGTTTTCTGGGGATTCAATTTGGTATTCAAAAACATACATATAGGGGAGTTGAGGGAATTCACAGGGAGAGTTTTAAAACATTAAGGAGAGCTAAGGAACAGATAAATTGGAGAGTTTCTGTGAGAGATACCCTTAGGCAGAGAAAAGGTATTCAAGAGCCAGGGAATTCTGAAAACAGAGAGGGATAAGGAGACATACGTAGAGGTCTGAAATTGAGAGAATAGAGAGGGATCCTTTTCTTTTCTATCTGGAATCTGGTTTGTTCAAGTTGTGAAGGGGATTGTAGTAATTTGTCTTGATTTATCTTGGGTTGTTTGTGTTTTGCTACTGCTGGTTTGTTGAGGTTGTTATTGTCGAGGCTGTTGGTAAGGCCTGTCTACATATTACCCTCCCCAGACCCCACTTTGTGGGAATATACTGGGTTGTTGTTGTTGTTGTACTTGTTCATATGTTATACATGGACAGATAGATGCAAGACTCCACTATCGAGAAAAAAGCAGCAATAGACAAGAAAGGTTATCGATGCTAAGGAAATATGTCACTAGTGTAATGCAACTGACCTCCCTTCATTGTAATTGCCAGGTACACATCCTGAATTCAATATGATGTAGATCTCCAATTTTTAGAATGGAATGAAGAAGTTGATTATGACACATTTAGCCACTTTTCTGTTGAATTTGCATTTCTAAAGGACTGTTAACTGGATTATATATTTTGGACTGATTTTGCTACTTATATTTAGATAGCAATAATACTTGACTTGTGAGTAAATTTTCTAGTAACAATTAGAATTCATTGTAATATTAAGGTTAATAGTTATATTTGGAATGGTTTTAAGTAATTAGTGTGTGAAATGGAATCTAAAAAAAATGTTTGTATAATCTTGTGTTTTAGGTGTAAATCGGATAATTAGAGGTTCAATTCAAACAGGATAGCTGGAACGATAACTAAATTTCGTTGTGTAATCCAGAGTTACTTTTGAATACTAGCGATTGTGATTGTATTCCCCAAATAACTTATACTGAAACAAGATGACTTTGAATGAATTTCGTTGGAACATGATAACTTATAAATACTGAAATCTGAATAGGTAAACCAGTAAGAATAACAGTAATGCCAAAAGCATTAGGACACTCTTATTCGTCCAGACATTGGTCCAATCATATGCTAAAAGCGTTGGAATATATTGGGCTTTGATTGCTATTACAAATGGCCAAAATCCGGAATAGACAGTCTAGCTCATCATCCGGACTGTCAATTATAAGAAGTAAATTCCATTTCGATTTAAAACCAATAGATGAAATAAGTAGAAAATATAGTTATGTTAGGATTGACCTTAAATAAAATAATGAGACGAGCCTCGCCAAACAAAAATACACAATTGCGGGGCCCTCAAATTAATTGTTATAAAATTTAGACTCGGAAGGATCATTTAGTAAATTTTACGGTCTTTCCCAAAGTTAACAAAGACGATAGACTCTTTAGAAACGATTTGTAAATAAAATTACCTTCCTAAATACGGGTGCGCATTTATGTGACCCAAATCTTACTCTCGGCGAAACTGAAACGCATTAAAGTCACAGGCGTACTGGTTGCGGTGTGACTCGAAATGTGTTTTCGTGACGTCACAATTCTTCTAAAATCGAAAAGCGGAACATAAAAGCACATAATTGAAATATATAAAGAAATCAGATAAAAACAAAAATTGCAGTTGAGCGACCGTGCTAAAACCACGGAATTCGGGAGTGCCTAATACCTTCTCCCGGGTTAACAGAATTCCTTATCCAGGTTTCTAGTTTCGCAGACTGTATTACAGAGTCATAAATTTCCTCGGTTCGGGATCAAACCGGTGACTTGGGACACCATTATTTTCCCAAGTGGCGACTCTGAATTAAATAAATTGATCCCGTTTCGATTGTCCTTTAATTGGAAAAACTCCCTCGCGCTCCCGCGGGTAAGCGTAAAAAGGAGGTGTGACAGCTCTGGCGACTCTGCTGGGGACAAAATCTCGAACTTCGGTTCAGGGTCTAAGAATTCGAGCTCAGTTAATTGTTGTTTTTGTCTATATCTGATTTTATTATATGTTTAATTAATGCGCTACATGTCTACCGTTTTGATACTAGTTGCACTGTATATACAAACTGCTATATGTTTACCGCTTTGATATTGCGTGAACTGTATATAAAACCGTGCCGAAAACCCTTCTCTTCTTACCTCTGGGGATGTGCTTACTGGTTGAGACTCCTTTTTTCTGTTAATGTCAATACCCAAAATAAGAAAAGAGGCAGGATAAGTTACAAAGCCGGACGATCCCGCGGGTCCCCGGTACGCAGCCCCCTCCTCAATCCGAGCTGTCCACTTGGATACACAGTTTAGACCATGTACCGAGGTTTTGAGCTTAGAATAATATAACTGCATACCGGATCCCTAGTAAGAAACGTTTATTTGCATCACGTTGCATTTGACTTAGGGGACTCAACACAGGGGTTGGGTCCGTCTAGGACAGGCAACCTGAAATGAAAAGACCATCTTGCTATATCATATTTGTTGTAAGCATTTATTTAGACGGGCATGCTGACCGGCTTTTAAATACGAAAGAAAAATGAAAACAAAAGGAAATAGTATGGGGAAATAAATATTTTTCAGAAAATACAAAAATGTGTTTTACCAACAAGTCAATAAATTTAGTTTGCCGATAAAAGACGACAGAAGGTTGACTTTGCCAACAAAATGGTTTTCTTGACAAAATGTGTTTTCTTTAAAAGAAAAATAGTTGTTTTGACGGACCGAACTACGCGGGTTTGATTCTCACCGGGTGTGAGATACGTAGGCAGCCTTTAACGGGTCGAACTTCCCTTTATTTCAAAATAAGTTTTAAAAGAAGAAATAATGACGGAATGCCAGGATGTTTAACTTTGCCTCAACGACCCCCTTTTCATCAGTCTTAATATTTTGACCAGTCAATTCCTGTGGCCCGTTTCGTTTTTTTTAGAAAAAGATAGTTTTGTTTGGGTCAAATAAAGATTTTTCTTTCATCTAAAAACTACCTTAATAAATGTGCAGAATGAGCACGAGTCAGAATACAACCGAGGCTATCATAAACAAGGTCCCCTTAAGTTTGCATAGGTGGTGGGGCGACTTGGGCGAGCAAGGACAAGACACAGTTAAGCTGTACCTGGGAGATCTAGTAGGGCTACTAAATATTCCCCCGAGAGGAGACATCATACGAGCCTTGATCTCATTCTGGGATCCAGCACACAATGTGTTCCACTTTTCAGACTTTGAACTCACACCAACATTGGAAGAATTGGCCGGATATATCGGAAGACCAAAAGTCCCTATGAGGGAACAATATCTCATTGCACCAAGGGTAGTGACAGTACATAGGTTTTTGGATACTGTGAAAATCCGCAGAACTGTACACAACCCAGACTTATCAGAAGGGTTCTGCACTTTAGCATTTCTATATGACAAATATGGTCATTATGGAGGTTTCAACAAACACAAAAGCAAAATTTGCAGTGGAGAAAACGAGTTAAAATGGGAAGAGCATAGACGCATCGCCTTCATGATAGCTTTCCTAGGTTCATTAATATTTCCCAGAAAGGACGGGAATATCAACATACAAGTGGCAGGGGTCGTGAGCACTCTGATGAAACAAAACAATAGTACTTTGGCCCCCATGATAATATCAGATATCTCTCGTGCACTCACTATCTGCAAAGCTGGAGGGGTCTTCTTTGAAGCTTGCAATGTACTGCTCCAAATGTGGATGATCGATCACTTATGTCGTCGCCCGCGGTTTATGAGGTATAGTTTATCGGAGAAAACCTGTATAGAAGAATTCCCTACGAGGGTCGAGGGACATGATTTGCCAGAGGGGATTAGCGGATGGATACGACTTTTGCCTTTGATTCCAGCCAGCAAGATAGAATGGACATTTGGCTGGCTACCCGTTGAAGAAGTCATATATGCATCGGCCACGGAATCACATTTATTGCTA
The DNA here is from genome assembly GCA_032618575.1 of Nicotiana noctiflora. Lineage (NCBI taxonomy): Eukaryota > Viridiplantae > Streptophyta > Magnoliopsida > Solanales > Solanaceae > Nicotiana > Nicotiana noctiflora. The sequence goes on from JASVEL010004435.1 coordinate 19,424, forward strand.
ATGGGCCTCAACAACATCCAGCCTTACGCACCAGGTCGAGTATTGAGACAGTTGGGACGATGCCAAATAATCCCAAAAGAAGAAGACCTCAGCCCACATGTGGTTGAAATTGGACCGGGAGGACAGTTTCGTGAAGCGTTGGTCCGAAAGATTTGGAGTGAATGTCAAACATTGAAGATAGACACTCGGGTGCGAGATCGAGCCCGGGGTGAAGTATTGTCGGAATACCCTGCATGGTATAGCAGAGATCTGGAGCATCAAAGGCCCACAAAAAGGCCCCACCTCAGGGAGCTTGCTGGAGCGTCACAAGAACAATGGGACCGGTTGGCCAGAGAAGAAGCTTATAGAACAAAGATTAGCAGGATAGAGCAACGGACCCAAGAGCTCCAATTTGAAATGGATGTACAAGCTGCCGCCAACGAAGGAGATAAAAAGAAGTTGGCACAAGAAAATGACTTTTTGAGAGCTCAAATCCAAGCAAATGAAAAGGGATGCTGACAGACAGTTGAGGAGTCGAGCGGACGAAAAATTGATAAAGGGTTTGAGAAACCAAGTTGCCGATGTCCAAAGAGAATTGGAAGAGTCGAAGACCCAAACAATGAGGATCCGTGCTAGCTAGAGAAAGGAGGCACATCAACATGCACTTCACCTGCAACGGGTGGAAGAAGATTACACTGAGATCATCACTAGTCTAAGGGAAGCAAATGTTATCCTCAGAGAGCGGGTTTTCAAGCAAGCCCGAGATGCCAGAGCAGACCTCGACCGTTGCCACAATTTGATGGCCCGACTGCAAGGACAAGTGGATAGGCTCCTAGACCAAGTCACCAACAATGCTCGAAGATTGGGGGCGAAAAACCAGCAGATAGAACAGCTACTCAGAGAAAGGGACATGATCAAGGACAGAATTGGAGAAATCGGGCATTATGTCACCATGAAGTGCTTAGCCTGTGAACAAATGCCCCGCACCGCCCTTTTTGCTTCAGTTATGGACTATGTTCATCAGATCATGAGAGAGTTAAGGGAACTACACAGGGA
>JASVEL010004436.1:0-115387 GCA_032618575.1 Nicotiana noctiflora
GCCCGAGTAAAATAAACTTATTCGCACTTAGTGTTTAAACAATGAATACTACTATTAATTCATCGACACCAGTGGAGATCCAATTCTCCAGCAAAACCATACATCAATGGGTTGGAACTGACAGTAATGGAACACAAAAGGTCGCCACTTACCAAGAAGAGGAAAAACTAGAAGAAGCTTTTAGTCTATGGCTAACCTACGAAGAGTTAATGATGTGCGTGAATTCTCAGGAAAAATATACAGAAATAATTGTGTCAGAGGTCATTAACAACTGCCCTACAATTAGTTCTCTTGACTTTCAAGAAAACCCTGAATATCGTTTTATAGAATACAACAAAGAGACAATTCGCGCATCAGCTGATCTTCTTTCGTACCGATATCATGTCTGTGACAGGACAAGGTTCCAAACTGCTAGTTTGCTATTGATTGATTCGCTGAAAAAGACGAGGATAAAGAGTGATACTCATGAGAATTGTTGTGTGATTTGTTTGGGAGATTTACCAGTGGGTACTCGAGCTGTTCGCACACCTTGTTCGCATTATTTTCATCTTCGCTGCCTATGGACTTGGCTTGAGAGAAGGAGCAGTTGTCCTATTTGTCGCTATGAGATGCCAGTTCAATAAATTTTTGTTAGAGTTATGTGTGAGTTTTGATGATTAAAAAATATAATGCTTGTAAGAAAATATGTGACGTATGCCATGTCAGAATTAATACATTCATGAATATTATTCGTGACTTTTTTGTTATCTAGGAGTGTTTTATAGTAATTTTAAGAATACTTAGTTTTTTAATATTATCTCTTTGTTTTTCAAGAAATCTTATAGGAACTTGTGATGTATGCATCTTGTTAGTTGTGCAAGAATCGTGAATTAACGGTGTTAAACAGGCCGGGTCAGCTCGTTTTCAGATCGGCCCAGATTGGTTGAAAGTCGAACCATCCCGAAGCGGTACATAGGGGGTTGGGTGGGCTGGGTTAATCGGGTAAGGAGAGTTGGTCCATTTACCTATGTTCAACAGGTTTATCGGATCGGTAAAATCGGTTAACCGGCTTGGCCCGAATCGGCCCAAACCGATTAACGCCTAGTTGTTTCAATTTCTTTTTTAAATGTTTGTTGCCATTGGCAACGGTCAACTGGGCCAAGGGCCATTGCCCAACGACTGACTATTTTGCACAAATAACTCTTTTAGGGCTTTTTAAAATAAAATCAATACTTTTTGTAATTACTAATTTAGCCCTTTGAAAAACAATAAATACATCCTCCTCTTCTTCATTTCTTCACTCATCTCTATTTAACAAACTCATATTCTCAATTATTATTCTATTATTCTTCACCTAAAGAGTAATCAAGTATTTGACTCTTATTTTTTGGAAGGTATTCCTAGAATTACTTGTAGAACTGATATCTTTAGACTTCATGAATAATATCAAAAATATTTTCATGGGCGTTCATGGATAATATCTTTAGATTTCACGGATCAGATAAAAGCCTTCCCAAAAGACTCGTTCGCGCTGCCCCATATCGACCAACTCATCGATACTACAGCCGAGCACGGGCTGCTGAGCTTCTTGAACGCCTACTCGGGGTACAACCAAATCCTCATGGAGGAGGAGGACCAAGAAAAACCACTTTCAACACCCACTAGGGGATATACTACTATAGGATGATGCCATTTGGGTTAAAAAATATAGGGGCGACATATGAGAGGCTAGTGACCAAAATGTTCAATGATCAACTCGGCAATACCATAGAAGTATATATAGGCGACATGTTGGAAAGTCAAAAAGAAAGGAGGACCATATCGACACTTGAGGGAAGCCTTGAACATACTCAAACGATATGGCATGAAATTGAACCCTCGGAAAATGTACTTTCGACATAACCTCTGGAAAGTTTCTCGGCTCTTAGTATTGTAACGAGGCATCGAGGTCAACATCGACAAGATCAAGGCCATAGAAGGAATCCCAAAAAATTTAACCAACAAGAAATAAGTGCAAAAGTTGATCGACCGGATAGTCGCCCTGTCGAGATTCTATTTAAGTGAGGTTCGGAAGTTCATACCGTTTCTCATCATCTTCTCTCCGAAAAATAAGGGGACTATCTGTATATAGTCAAAACCGGGTTCGCCCATTGTTTGACCAATCGAGGCTGAAATGTGGCAGGTCAAAGCTCGAGCTCGGGTTATATCGAACCAAGGCGCAAAATTAGATCGCCGAGCTTGTTACCTAGAGACCGAGCAAGATCAAGATTGAGCAAGATCCGGAGAAACTTACTGAGTCAAATAATGAAAATTCAAAATATCCGCAATCGGTCGAGGATCACGGTGGAGATCTCGACATGTATCAAGAATGAATTTGCGGCGGTTTTTTATGCATTTTATGGCGGTTCAGAACCGCCGCTTAACACAAAAATGACGCTTTGTGTAAACGCCGTAATCTCATGCGCCAAAAAGTTATAACAGCGGTTTTTGGAAAACCACCGCAAATAAGCATTGCATAAACCAGCGGTCGAGTTTGTATATAATGGCGGTTTGAAACCGCCGCCATTTTTATCTAGCACCATCTGTTTTACTGGCAGGTTGGAAATGGTAATTCCAAAGCCACCATAACTTCTAGTATAATATTTTAATCCATTTTCATATTTTTCAACAATCTATTACTTTGTAGCACTAGTTTTGACACAAATATAGTATAAGAATAGAATGATTGATTACAGAAATGACTTTTCGTATATAAAAACCAAAAGTAATTCCAAACTACATCATCAAATGTATAATTTAAGGAGTAATCTTTACATCAATTCAACACAATAATAAAAATAACTGTAACAAATCCTAAATACAGATACTGTTCACCAAACACTCGCATACATAATTATTCCCATCTAGTAATCTTCTTGGGTTGTTAGGTGGTGGAGGCTACTTTCTTTATCATGTTCCTACAAAATAAAATGTAGCAACAAGCAATAAGTAACCAAAATTCAATCATTAAAATGTAGCAACAAGCAATAAGTAACCAAAACTCAATCATGATAGATACAGAAGAATGGTAGTAATTAAATTTTTTTCAATGTAATCAAAATTTAGACTATCGTAAACATGGAGAATGAGATCAAAGGAGAATTACAACACGGTTAATTAGTTACCAGATCATACATTATGCACTGTCAGGATCATTCATAATTGGAGATAGAGTCCCATTATAATCTAAAAAACACGACGATACGTTTCCCCTTTCTGCACTTATCATCTCTTGGAAGTAGCTCAATGCTGAATGGTGTTCTTTATGAAACAAAATCTTATATATGAGACTATCTGAAGTTAGTGTCAATACCAATAAAGATAGATTAGTAACAATAGAATAGTTTGTTTGTTTTGCTTTCTTATCTTCATGAATCCATATCATGACAAAAAATAATGTTATAGCAGCTTAAAGCAATTCTATATCCCTGCTTGTAAGCCGATGTGACACGCACAAGCAATTTTATCACATCTATAATACAATTCCACCACTAGCAACACTAACTTTATCATAGTGACAAAGCTTCAATCAACAACTAATTTTCATCCATACAATCTGTGCTCATCACTTCAATTGCCAAGTTTATAGAGTTGACAAACTAAAAACTAAGAGATTAACCACTGAAGCACAACCCAAATTAATTAATCGATCCATAGATAGAAAAGCAAAAATAAAAAGCTATTAAAATCCTATTCACAATCAAGTCCCAAATTGATATTCGTTAACTATTAATCGATGTTAAGACTCATAATCAATATTTAATACCACTTTCAAATATTAGTTAACTCCCATAACGATGTAAGGATAATTAAGAACATAAAAATAAAAAATAACTCTGTGCACAGAGGAAGGGAGAGGGTAGAATTCCATACCATGGTGTTGGGATTTAAAAGTTGGGAAAAGGGAAGGAGGCTACCAACTTCCTTACGAATCTATACACTGACTCCAACTCCCAGTTACTTGCAATTAAAGAAGCACAATAGATCCATAGCTCGGTAACGCCTCGGCAAGATCCAAGAAATATCATTGTTTTTTGGCAAGTTGAAATTACCTTCTCATCAACTGTTCAAATATTATATGGCCTTGTATAACCTGTAGATTCATTGCGTAACAAAAATACATCTCACTAAAACGTCATTGCCACTTTGATCTCACACAATTTTGTTGGGCACGAAGAGGGAAAATCCAAGACAAAATTAATGGAAAAGTAACAGTATAGAAGATGATGGAAATTATTGCTTTTTTCAAAATAAATTTTCTCTAGCAATTTCAAAATTCTACCTATGATAGTGTCTGCTTCTACCTATGATAGTGTCTGCACCAAATACAATCTTCCACTTGTGCCTCAATTCCCATAGATGCGTTGGTTTTTCAAAATATATTTTCTGGAGAATTAGATCATAAAACGACCATAAGAATTCTGTATTATATGCTAAATCACATTTTACGAATGCACAACCTGGTGACTAAAGAAATGGGCTAATAAAGCGATTATTGTGTTGGTTTCCAATCTAAGACTCAAATTAATAGATAAGAATCCCCAAGCAAAAAAAAAAGTATTAACCTACAAGATCTCCGAATAGTCCAGCAAAAATATGCTTTTCAGAAGACAACAAAAGAATAACATGTAAAGGAATTATCTTTCATATGTATATGATTTAGAAATTGAAGCAAAGAACTCACTCTTGAGCAATGATCTTTCTAGCACCAAGAGCATTGTAACCAACCTCACTTTTTAGCAAAAATTGTGAGATAATTCAGTCAACAAAGAAGCAGAGCAGCATACCCTTTCTTCACGCTGTTTTCTCTGATTAAATCAGAAACCATTGTGAGCATGTGATTTTTGCCCTACGTAAGATTTACTCCCAAAAATTCAAAATAAAATAGCTTTGGGCTACACTTGATTTTTGTGGATTTTGTGTTGTCTCTCCGGAGCATTAGCATTGGTATGTGTGTTTATTTAGCTGGAAAATACAAAAAATATGCATTGCATATTTGGGAATTAAGTGCGCGTTTATGAGAATAAATCGGACATAGGAATTAATCGTAAGAAAATCAAAAAATGTGTGCACCTCGTTTCTCGATCATCTGTGATTTTATTTGAATGCATAAATTGTGTTAATCATCAAGTGTTAATTAATAGGGGTAATTTCATTCCCTTTAAATTGATTTGTTTAAAGTAGTTTTTGGTTTAATTAGAGTTAGTTAATAAAATTAGAAATAAGTGTGAAAACAGGCCCAGGAAGGGTTGAACAACCCAGGCCCAAGCCAAATCCGGCTCAGGCCATCTCCGGATGCGCCCAAACGACGCCGTAACGGGCCAAGATATCCAAGCCGTTGGATCATTTCGATCCATCGGTCGCCATTTCCCCTCACAGCCCGACCCGTTCCTAGCCAAAGACCGACCCAGTCTCATATTAACGTTACACGACGTCGTTTCCTTTAAGAAAAACGATCCTGGTCGTTGATCGTAAATGATCCAACGATCAGGATTGAATTTCCTATCTCGTATATAAAGTTCATCTCATACCCAGCCCCCCCTTAGCCAGACCCCTCCTCCATCGTCTCTCTCAGAGACAAGCCAAGCCCCGCCTTCCCCCACCGCACTCGGCCGGCCGGAAATCGTCTCCGCCGGCGGCAGTAGGCCAATGGCCACCCAATCAACACCATAGCTCCCCCTAAACCTCCTCTACACAAATTCACGGTCCGTTAACCTCGAATCATCCCCAAACGTCTCGAATCTTCAATCGAAGATTCGAGTTAAAACCCAAACCACGCCAAACCACCCCAAATTCACACCAGTGACTCCTCACACCTCCCTCACACCCCTACTAACCGTGGTCCGGCTCGAATATGGCCGGAACCGGTCGAGCCCCAAAAAGCGGCACCAAGAACCCTAGAAATCCAAATTTAGGTCTTTTGTTTAATTCAATGGGAATTGGGGTCTAATAGACCTTAGTCTAGGTGTTCTCAACTGAGAACACCCCGATTAAGGTCCATTGAACCCCAAAACAGATGAGTCCAACTGGTCCGCTTCATGAATTTCTTCTGAGGTATTTGTTTCTTCTCTGGTCGATTTAATTCTGTTGTATGAGCATCCGTGTGTACTTTGTTTGTGTTTTTATTTTTTATTTGTTATGTTTTCAATTTTTCGTATCAATTGTTCTGTCTTCTCCCCTCTAAGACCTTTTATTTGGTCAATTAGTATTCTGTTTTATTTGTTCGAATGTGCTTGTCATAGGATAGGTATTCGTTTCGATTAAGGTCGTCAAGCGTTTAATTCATATTTGATTGGTTCCTTGATTCTGCCTGAAATATATGGAATCAAGCTGTAGGTCGCTCATTTGTTATCAATTATGTATGTTGTCATCGACTAATCAATGTGGTCGATTAATTTCGTAGGTCTTGTTTATTAGCATTTTAGGGCAGAATTGGACACTATAAATCACTGTTGAATCGAGAGTTCCTTTCTTTTGAACTGTTTGTTTAATTAAGTGATGTATTGGATATAGTTGTTGTTAGTTAAGGATTAAAGGGTGTAACCAATGAAGTGTAGTGCACATTAGGACTGTAGTTGGATTAGAATCTGGAGTTTGTTAATTTTAAAGTAGAGATTAACAGAATTAGCATTTTTTAGGTTTTAAAACTACCTTGCCCATGAGTTAAACTAGTGGAACCTGCTGTTACAGCAGGGCATCCCACCAGGCCTGCATTTATCATTTTAATATAAAAACCCCATGCTTAGACAAGTTTAAGTGGTAAAAAAAAAAACAGAGCAGGGTATGGGATGGCCAGAGGGGAAAACAATTCTGAAGATAGGCTGGCCAGTTGGGAATTTGAATATAGAGAGGGGGATACAGATAGAAATCTTAGACAGTGATAGAGAGCATTTTGGAGAACTATTCTGGGAAATACAGGGATAGAGAGATTGAAAATAACTACTGTTCCATTGAACTTAATTTTTCCTTTTGGTTTTTGATATTCTATAAGTCTGCCTTTGAAGTTTTCTGGGGATTCAATTTGGTATTCAAAAACATACATATAGGGGAGTTGAGGGAATTCACAGGGAGAGTTTTAAAACATTAAGGAGAGCTAAGGAACAGATAAATTGGAGAGTTTCTGTGAGAGATACCCTTAGGCAGAGAAAAGGTATTCAAGAGCCAGGGAATTCTGAAAACAGAGAGGGATAAGGAGACATACGTAGAGGTCTGAAATTGAGAGAATAGAGAGGGATCCTTTTCTTTTCTATCTCGAATCTGGTTTGTTCAAGTTGTGAAGGGGATTGTAGTAATTTGTCTTGATTTATCTTGGGTTGTTTGTGTTTTGCTACTGCTGGTTTGTTGAGGTTGTTATTGTCGAGGCTGTTTGTTGTGTGTGGCTACTGCTGTTGCTGTGTTTGGCCACTGCTGTTGTTCTGTTGTTGTTGAGGCTGTTGTTGTTGTACTGTTTGTTGTCGAGGCTGCTGTTGTTGAGGCTGTTATTGTTGTGGTGGTCGTTGTTGTTCTGTTGCTGTGGTTATTGTGTCTTACTGTTGCTGCAACTGACCTCCCTTCATTGTAATTGCCAGGTACACATCCTGAATTCAATATGATGTAGATCTCCAATTTTTAGAATGGAATGAAGAAGTTGATTATGACACATTTAGCCACTTTTCTGTTGAATTTGCATTTCTAAAGGACTGTTAACTGGATTATATATTTTGGACTGATTTTGCTACTTATATTTAGATAGCAATAATACTTGACTTGTGAGTAAATTTTCTAGTAACAATTAGAATTCATTGTAATATTAAGGTTAATAGTTATATTTGGAATGGTTTTAAGTAATTAGTGTGTGAAATGGAATCTAAAAAAATGTTTGTATAATCTTGTGTTTTAGGTGTAAATCGGATAATTAGAGGTTCAATTCAAACAGGATTGCTGGAACGATAACTAAATTTCGTTGTGTAATCCAGAGTTACTTTTGAATACTAGCGATTGTGATTGTATTCCCCAAATAACTTATACTGAAACAAGATGACTTTGAATGAATTTCGTTGGAACATGATAACTTATAAATACTGAAATCTGAATAGGTAAACCAGTAAGAATAACAGTAATGCCAAAAGCATTAGGACACTCTTATTCGTCCAGACATTGGTCCAATCATATGCTAAAAGCGTTGGAATATATTGGGCTTTGATTGCTATTACAAATGGCCAAAATCCGGAATAGACAGTCTAGATCATCATCCGGACTGTCAATTATACGAAGTAAATTCCATTTCGATTTAAAACCAATAGATGAAATAAGTAGAAAATATAGTTATGTTAGGATTGACCTTAAATAAAATAATGAGACGAGCCTCGCCAAACAAAAATACACAATTGCGGGGCCCTCAAATTAATTGTTATAAAATTTAGACTCGGAAGGATCATTTAGTAAATTTTACGGTCTTTCCCAAAGTTAACAAAGACGATAGACTCTTTAGAAACGATTTGTAAATAAAATTACCTTCCTAAATACGGGTGCGCATTTATGTGACCCAAATCTTACTCTCGGCGAAACTTAAACGCATTAAAGTCACATGCGTACTGGTTGCGGTGTGACTCGAAATGTGTTTTCGTGACGTCACAATTCTTCTAAAATCGAAAAGCGGAACATAAAAGCACATAATTGAAATATATAAAGAAATCAGATAAAAACAAAAATTGCAGTTGAGCGACCGTGCTAAAACCACGGAATTCGGGAGTGCCTAATACCTTCTCCCGGGTTAACAGAATTCCTTATCCAGGTTTCTAGTTTCGCAGACTGTATTACAGAGTCATAAATTTCCTCGGTTCGGGATCAAACCGGTGACTTGGGACACCATTATTTTCCCAAGTGGCGACTTCTGAATTAAATAAATTGATCCCGTTTCGATTGTCCTTTAATTGGAAAAACTCCATCGCGTCCTCATGGGTTAGCGCGAAAAAAGGAGGTGTGACAGCTCTGGCGACTCTGCTGGGGATTACACCCAGAACTTCGGTTCAGGGTTTAAGAATTCGAGCTCAGTTAAATTGTTGTTTTTGTCTATATCTGATTTTATTATATGTTTAATTAATGTGCTACATGTCTACCGCTTTGATACTAGTTGCATTGTATATACAAACTGCTATATGTTTACCGCTTTGATATTGCGTGAACTGTATATAAAACTGTGCCGAAAACCCTTCTCTTCTTACCTCCGGGGATGTGCTTACTGGTTGAGACTCCCCTTTCTGTTAGTGTCAATACCAAAAATAAGAAAAGAGGCAGGATAAGTTACAAAGCCGGACGATCCCGCGGGTCCCCGTACGTAGCCCCCTCCTCAATCCGAGTTGTCTGCTTGGATACACAGTTTAGACCATGTACCGAGGTTTTGAGCTTAGAATAATATAACTGCATACCGGATCCCTAGTAAGAAACGTTTATTTGCATCACGTTGCATTTGACTTAGGGGACTCAACACAGGGGTTGGGTCCGTCTAGGACAGGCAACCTGAAATGAAAAGACCATCTTGCTATATCATATTTGTTGTAAGCATTTATTTAGACGGGCATGCTGACCGGATTTTAAATACAGAAGAAAAACAAAAAACAAAAGGAAATAGTATGGGGAAATAAATATTTTTCAGAAAATACAAAAATGTGTTTTACCAACAAGTCAATAAATTTAGTTTGCCGATAAAAGACGACAGAAGGTTGACTTTGCCAACAAAATGGTTTTCTTGACAAAATGTGTTTTCTTTAAAAGAAAAATAGTTGTTTTGACGGACCGAACTACGCGGGTTTGATTCTCACCGGGTGTGAGATACGTAGGCAGCCTTTAACGGGTCGAACTTCCCTTTATTTCAAAATAAGTTTTAAAAGAAGAAATAATGACGGAATGCCAGGATGTTTAACTTTGCCTCAACGACCCCCTTTTCATCAGTCTTAATATTTTGACCAGTCAATTCCTGTGGCCCGTTTCGTTTTTTTTAAGAAAAAGATAGTTTTGTTTGGGTCAAATAAAGATTTTTCTTTCATCTAAAAACTACCTTAATAAATGTGCAGAATGAGCACGAGTCAGAATACAACCGAGGCTATCATAAACAAGGTCCCCTTAAGTTTGCATAGGTGGTGGGGCGACTTGGGCGAGCAAGGACAAGACACAGTTAAGCTGTACCTGGGAGATCTAGTGGGGCTACTAAATATTCCCCCGAGAGGAGACATCATACGAGCCTTGATCTCATTCTGGGATCCAGCACACAATGTGTTCCACTTTTCAGACTTTGAACTCACACCAACATTGGAAGAATTGGCCGGATATATCGGAAGACCAAAAGTCCCTATGAGGGAACAATATCTCATTGCACCAAGGGTAGTGACAGTACATAGGTTTTTGGATACTGTGAAAATCCGCAGAACTGTACACAACCCAGACTTATCAGAAGGGTTCCGCACTTTAGCATTTCTATATGACAAATATGGTCATTATGGGGGCTTCAACAAACACAAAAGCAAAATCTGCAGCGGAGGAAACGGGTTAAAATGGGAAGAGCATAGACGCATCGCCTTCATGATAGCTTTCCTAGGTTCATTAATATTTCCCAGAAAGGACGGGAATATCAACATACAAGTGGCAGGGGTCGTGAGCACTCTGATGAAACAAAACAATAGTACTTTGGCTCCCATGATAATATCGGATATCTCTCGTGCACTCACTATCTGCAAAGCTGGAGGGACTTTCTTTGAAGCTTGCAATGTATTGCTCCAAATGTGGATGATCGATCACTTATGTCGTCGCCCGCAGTTTATGAGGTATAGTTTATCGGAGAAAACCTGTATAGAAGAATTCCCTACGAGGGTCGAGGGACATGATTTGCCGGAGGGGATTAGCGGATGGATACGACTTTTGCGTTTGATTCCAGCCAGCAAGATAGAATGGACATTTGGCTGGCTACCCGTTGAAGAAGTCATATATGCATCGGCCACGGAATCACATTTATTGCTAATGGGCCTCAACAACATCCAGCCTTACGCACCAGGTCGAGTATTGAGACAGTTGGGACGATGCCAAATAATCCCAAAAGAAGAAGACCTCAGCCCACATGTGGTTGAAATTGGACCGGGAGGACAGTTTCGTGAAGCGTTGGTCCGAAAGATTTGGAGTGAATGTCAAACATTGAAGATAGACACTCGGGTGCGAGATCGAGCCCGGGGTGAAGTATTGTCGGAATACCCTGCATGGTATAGCAAAGATCTGGAGCATCAAAGGCCCACAAAAAGGCCCCACCTCGGGGAGTTTGCTGGAGCGTCACAAGAACAATGGGACTGGTTGGCCAGAGAAGAAGCTTATAGAACAAAGATTAGCAGGATAGAGCAACGGACCCAAGAGCTCCAATTTGAAATGGATGTACAAGCTGCCGCCAACGAAGGAGATAAAAAGAAGTTGGCACAAGAAAATGACTTTTTGAGAGCTCAAATCCAGCAAATGAAAAGGAATGCTGACAGAGAGTTGAGGAGTCGAGCAGACGAAAAATTGATAAAGGGTTTGAGAAACCAAGTTGCCGATGTCCAAAGAGAATTGGAAGAGTCGAAGACCCAAACAATGAGGATCCGTGCTAGCTAGAGAAAGGAGGCACATCAACATGCACTTCACCTGCAACGGGTGGAAGAAGATTACACTGAGATCATCACTAGTCTAAGGGAAGCAAATGTTATCCTCGGGGAGCGGGTTTTCAAGCAAGCCCGAGATGCCAGAGCAGACCTCGACCGTTGCCATAATTTGATGGCCCGACTGCAAGAACAAGTGAATAGGCTCATAGACCAAGTCACCAACAATGCTCGAAGATTGGGGGCGAAAAGCCAGCAGATAGAACACCTACTCAGAGAAAGGGACATGATCAAGGACAGGATTGGAGAAATCGGGCATTATGTCACCATGAAATGCTTAGCTTGTGAACAAATGCCCCGCACCGCCCTTTTTGCTTCAGTTATGGGCTATGTTCATCGGATCATGAGAGAGTTAAGGGGACTACACAAGGACCTCACACCCAGGCCCGCGGCAAGGCCGAATGATGCCTCGCGGGCCCCCAGGAATTTTAGAGCATTAGACTTTTGATTAAAAAATGTATTTTGAAATATTGGGTCAAGCTGGTTGGCATTTTATTTTCCTTTTTCGAGTCAAGCATTTCCCTTATTTTGTTGATTATTGTAAGACATGTTTTGTAACTTTAAGGTTTTATTTGATATAAAAGTTACTTGAATTTTGCCACAATCTTGTTACCAGAACTACGCTCGGTCTGATTCACGCGGGGACGTGATACGTAGGCAATCTACATAAGATTCGACCACCACTAGAAAGAAAGAAAAAGAATATGAAGGTTAATAACAATAAGGCTTGCAAGGATAATTAGAAAGGGAAAAAGAAAAAAAAAAGAGAAAAAGAAAAGAAAAGAAGCTGGAATGACGCATGTGATGAGTACATGTAGAAAGGGTTATTTGGTTAGGTGCATTGCATCCAACGTGCTATAACATATCTGTTAAACTCGGTAAACTAACAAGTTTGTTGCATTTCCAGAAAAGTTTAGCAGTTGGTTTGACAGAATATACTGGCCAACCACCATTACCGTACTAGATCTAAAGGGCCAATTCCAGCAAGCATGTCTAGTTCCGGTAAAAGTCTCGAGGAAGAGAAATCAGAGATACAAATCATGAAAGAAGAGGTAAATCGGTTGAAACAGCAGATAACAGAGATGCACCTAGCCTGGGCTAGGGGACAGTCTTCACCAAACCGCCCTACTCTCGCATCAGCTCCAGAACATCCACCCCTTGATCCTTCGACAAGCGCCCCAATCTATCTATACTACCAAGGGGAAAACCCTTATGTCACCCAAATTCCACCAGCCAAACAAAATCCTTCTCCGGTCACCCCTGTTTTTGTGGCACCCCCACCTGCTGCTCTACAAAAGTCGTCCGGTGAGCCGCGTGTTCAAATCCATGACAATTCTTACTATCCTCCCGAGCCTACCTTTAGGGCTCCTGAACCACATACACACACCCCTCACTGGGATAACCCGGCAGAACCGGAAAAGCTTTTCCAAAGTTCAGAACATGGGGAAGTTATTAGAAAAGTTAAAAGCCTGGAGCAGTCCTTCAGGAATATACACGGTTTGGGCAACCAGGTCAGTGTCGCTTACAAGGATCTGTGTCCATTCCCGGATGTCCAGTTGCCAGCCAGGTTCAAAATGCCCAAGTTTGACTTATACGAGGGGCATGGTGATCCAGTGGCCCATCTTCGAGGGTTTTGTAGTAAAATGCGAGGAGCCGGAGGACGAGACGAGATTCTGATAGCTTACTTCGGTCAGAGTTTGGGGGGATCCGCACTAGAGTGGTACACTAGGCAGGATCCCAGCAGATGGTTTACGTGGGATGATTTGGCTCAAGCATTCATTGGCCAGTTCTAGTACAATCTTGAAATAGTCCCGGACCGCTTATCATTGCTAAAGTTAGAAAAGAAACCCGCCGAAAGTTTCAGAGAATTTGGTTTCCGCTGGAGGGAACAGGCAGCAAGGGTAGATCTGCCTATGAGAGAGAACGAGATGGTGGATTACTTCTTGCAGACACTGGAGCCAACCTATTTCGGACATCTAGTGACGTCCGTGGGTAAGTCATTCACCGAGGTGATAAAGATGGGGGCTATGATCGAGGAAGGCTTGAAAGCCAACAAGATTATGAGCTATTCAGCGTTGAAAGCCACCACCCAAGCTATTCAAAGTGGTACCGGAGGAGTGCTTGGGAAAAAGAGGAAAGAAGAAGTCATGGCGGTCGAGTCCGGAACATGGTTCAGAAACAGAGGCCCCGCACCCCAGTATAACCCGCCACAGCCTCACCACCAAAATTACTTCCACAATCCATATAACCACCCGCAACACTACTATTCGGTACCCGATCCCCATTTTACTATCCATCACGCACAGTCATATGCCACACCTCCCGTCTAGACACCATGGCGTGCGCCAAATCCACATAGCAATTATCCACCCCAAAGAGCCTATAGAAATCCCACGGGTGCGGGCTTTCGTTCGAACCAAGCATTCAAAAGCGACAGGGCGCCAAGGCCAAAGACTTTCACTCCCTTGGGGGAGTCTTACACCAGTTTGTTCCACCGGTTGAAGCAAGTAGGGTTGCTAAATCCGGTTGAGGCTAAGCTACCAAACCCTCTTCCAAAAAATCTGGACCATTCAGTAAATTGTGCATACTGCTCAGGATGTCCGGGACACGACACGGAAAAGTGTTGGAGGTTGAAAACAGCCATCCAGGAACTCATCGACACTCGCAGGATTGAGGTCCAGACTCCAACCGAGCCCAACATCAACCAAAATCCACTTCCAACTCATCATGAGACCAACATGATCGAGTTGGTACGGGTAGAAGAAGGAAAGGAGAAAACCCCTCAGACTGTAATGATGATCAAGTCTAGTGGTATAGGAATGAGAAAGCGGCCAAGCTTTGATGAGTCACCCATTTGCAAGAAGGACGTACAAAGGGGTTTGGAAGCAGAAAAGGGAAGTGTGAACGAAGTACCGGTGAGGCCGGGGGAAGCAAAAATAGTTGTACCAGGGGTAGCTACCAAACCCGTCTTGACGGTAGCAGGTGTTCGAATGGATCCTTTCATCATCAAACCAGCAATACAGTTGCCAATAGCTGATAGCAGAGCTATTCCATGGAATTATGATCGGGTTACGACAACCTACAAAGGAAAGGAAATTAAAGAGGAAGTTTGCAAAGCGCAAGGTTTGACCCGCTCGGGGAGATGTTTTGCCCTCGCGGAGTTGAGGAAGACTGCTCCGGCAACACTGAAAAAGCCGGTAACTGACGAAGAGGCAGAAGAATTCCTGAAAAAGATGAAGCTGCATGATTATTCTGTCCTAGAACAGCTAAAGAAGACTCCTGCACAAATCTCATTGCTGTCCTTGCTAATACATTCTGAAGAACATCGGCAAACTTTGATAAAAGTTCTGAATGAGGCCCACGTACTCGATAAAATCTCGGTGAGTCATTTGGAGAAGATCACCAATAGGATCTTCGAAGCGAATCAGATCACTTTCACCGATGATGAGTTGCCTGAGGAAGGCACTGAGCACAACAAGGCTTTATATCTTACGGTAAAGTATGAGGAGTCGGTGGTTACCAAAGTCCTTATCGATAATGGGTCCAGTGCTAACATATGTCCTCTCTCTACACTGAACAAGTTGAAAGTGGACATCGGCAGGATACGAAAGAACAGCATATGTGTTCGACGGTTTGATAGAGGAGGCAAGGCGTCGGTCGGGGACATAGTGTTAATCTTGACAATTGGGCCGGTGGAGTTCACCATGGAATTCCAGGTGCTGGACATGGTAGTGTCATATAACCTTCTGATAGGGCGACCGTGGATCCATGCCGCAAGAGCAGTTCCATCCAGCCTACACCAACTCGTCAAGTTTGAGTGGGACCAACAGGAGATCATCGTCCATGGAGAGAATGATCTACAACCAGGCACCATCGTCCCCTTTGTTGAGACAGAAGAAGATGTCGGGCCATGGGTATACCATATCTGCGATGTGGTATCCGCCAACCGAGTTCCAGAAGGGGAATGCATTCCCAATGACGGAATAATTACTGCGGACGTCATGGTGGCTCATGAAATGTTGAGACATGGTTTCATACCCGGCAAAGGTCTAGGTGCATCTCTGCAAGGAATCATACAACCGGTATCTGTGGTCGAAAACGTGGGAACCTTCGGTTTGGGATTCAAGCCGACATCAGAGGACATCCAGCAAGCCAGGAAGAACAAGCAGAAGACATGGGTGCTCCCGAAGCTTGTTCCACGCCTTTCCCGATCTTTTGTCAGGTCGGGAGTAAAAGGACATCCGACGACAAAGATTCCCAGTCCTATGGTTAGGCCAGACGAAGAGTTCTTAAGAAAATTCGAGGGCCTATTCGTAGATGTATGCATGCTAGAGGATGGCGAAGGATCCAGCCATACCGAGATACAGTTTGTGGGATCGAAAGCAAAATTGAATAATTGGAAGGCTACTCCTCTCCCTGTCCGGAAGGAGTCTTGGTAGTTGGTTTGGATTGTTTTCTTTCGAAATTTTGTGTTGGGGGTGTTCCCGGAGTAAAATCCGTTTGTTTTAGTTCATTTTGATTTGAGTTTGCAAGTTTGTTTTTCCTTGTACTGTTCCCATTAATGAAATTTTGTTCCCCTCGTGTCTAATTTTGTTTATTTTTCTTCTTTTACTTTTCTGAACAACTTTCTTTTAACTGATCTTAATGATATGGCGTGCTTAAAGATTAATCAACCCAGTCTAGAAAGTCAATCGGGTTTGGAAATAATAACGCATGAAATAAGAAGTGACGAGAGTGAATCGGAATACGACGATGATGAAGCCGTAGAAGAAATCGGAGAAGAATTAAGTCACTTTGAGGAAAAACCCAAATCAAATTTAAATGATACTGAGGCTGTTAATCTGGGGGACACAGATGACGTCAAAGAAACCAGAATAAGTGTCCATATTGAACCAAACCTGAGAGAAGAGTTGATCAAAACACTCATGGAGTTTAAAGACATTTTCGCATGGTCGTACGACGACATGCCGAGACTCAGCACTGATCTAGTGGTTCATAAATTACCCACTGATCCGGCATATCCTCCCGTCAAGCAAAAACTGCGGAAATTTAAGACGGAGATGAGTGTAAAGATCAAGGAGGAAGTAACCAAGCAGATGCAGGCGAAAGTCATTCGTGTCACTCGATACCCTGATTGGTTGGCTAACGTAGTACCGGTGCCAAAGAAAGACGGAAAGATCAGAGTATGCGTGGACTACCGCAATCTCAACAAGGCGAGTCCTAAGGATAATTTCCCGCTTCCCAATATCCATATCCCGATTGATAATTGCGCCGGACGTGAAATCGGATCCTTTGTGGATTGCTACGCGGGATATCATCAGATCTTGATGGATGAAGAGGACGCAGAAAAGACGGCTTTTATCACGCCGTGGGGGACTTATTGCTACCGGGTGATGCCGTTCGGTTTGAAGAACGCAGGGGCAACATACATGAGGGCAATGACTACGGTATTCCATGACATGATACACAAGGAAATTGAAGTGTACGTGGATGATGTGATCATAAAATCTAGACGTCGAGAAGACCACGTTGCCGACCTCGGGAAGTTCTTTCAAAGACTTCGAAGATACGACATCAAGCTCAATCCAGCCAAATGCGCATTCGGAGTTCCATCAGGAAAGTTGCTAGGATTCATCGTCAGCCGACGGGGCATTGAGTTGGACCCATCCAAAATCAAGTCCATTCAAGAGCTACCCCGCCAAAGAATAAAACAGAGGTAATGAGTCTGTTGGGAAGGTTAAATTACATCAGTAGGTTTATTGCTCAGCTTACAGCAACCTGTGAACCCATATTCCGTCTGTTGAAGAAAGACGCTACGATAGAATGGACGACAGAATGTCAGGAAGCGTTTGACCAAATCAAAGGGTATCCGTCAAACCCACCCGTACTAGTTCCGCCTGAACCGGGTAGACCCCTGATTCTTTATCTAACGGTTTTGGAGAATTCGTTCGGCTGCGTACTGGGGCAGCACGATCTTACTGGCAGAAAGGAACGGGCCATTTACTACCTCAGTAAGAAGTTCACGGTCCACGAGGTTAAGTACACTCATTTGGAAAAGACATGTTGCGCCTTGACCTGGGTAGCCCAAAAGATGAAACATTATTTGTCTTCTTACACCACCTACCTCATTTCGCGTTTGGATCCATTAAAGTATATTTTCCAGAAACCTATGCCTACAGGGAGGTTGGCAAAATGGCAAATATTACTTACAGAGTTCGACATCATATACGTGACAAGGACGGCTATGAAAGCTCAAGCCCTAGCCGATCACTTGGCTGAGAATCCTGTTGATGACGGATACGAACCTCTGAGGACGTATTTTCCAGACGAAGAAGTACTGCAAATTGATGGGTTGGAATTAACCGAGGATCCAGGGTGGAAGCTTTTCTTCGACGGAGCGGCGAACGCAAAAGGAGTCGGAGTAGGGGTCTGTGCTTATATCTGAAACAGGACATCATTATCCTGTTACTGCTCAACTGCGTTTTCATTGTACCAATAATATGGCCGAGTACGAGGCATGTATCTTGGGTTTGCGATTAGCGGTGGACATGGATGTACAGGACGTCTTGGTCTTGGGGGACTCGGACCTTCTGGTACATCAGATTCAGGGAGAATGGGAAACCAGAGATTTAAAGCTTATCCCATATCGTCGGTGTTTGCATGATTTGACCAAACGCTTTCGATCGGTAGAATTCAGGCACATCCCAAGGATGCATAATGAGGTTGCCGACGCGTTGGCTACTTTAGCATCAATGCTACATCACCCGGACAAGGTTCGTGTCGATCCGTTACATATCCAGGTCCGGAATCAACATGCTTATTGTAATGTGATAGAGGAAGAGGTGGATGGTGAGCCATGGTTTCATGATGTCAAGGAATACCTCAGGTTAGGAATATACCCAGAGCAAGCAACTGGAGATCAAAAGCGAGCTATTCGGCGGTTGGCGAACGGATTTTTCCTTAGTGGAGGGGTGCTGTACAAAAGAACCCCAGATTTGGGATTGTTGAGATGTATAGACGCAAGTCAAGCCACAACAGTGATGACAGATATACACTCGGGAGTTTGTGGACCACACGTGAGCGGATACGTATTGGCAAAGAAGATTCTTCGAGCAGGATATTATTGGCTCACTATGGAGCGGGATTGTATAAGTTTCGTGCGAAGATGCCATCAATGCCAGATACACGGAGATTTGATTCATTCTCCGCCAACTGAATTACATACAATGTCAGCGCCATGGCCATTTGTTGCGTGGGGTATGGCTGTTATCGGACCTATAGAACCTGCGGCTTCCAATGGTCATAGGTTCATTCTGGTGACGATCGATTACTTTACCAAGTGGGTGGAGGCCAAAACCTTCAAATCCGTGACCAAGAAGGCGGTGGTGGACTTCGTACATTCCCACATCATCTGTAGGTTTGGAATTCCAAAGATAATCATCACAGATAACGGTGCAAATCTTAACAGCGGATTGATGAAAGAGGTATGTCATGAGTTCAAGATTACACACCGAAATTCCACACCATATCGTCCCAAAGCAAATGGTACGGTTGAGGCAGCAAACAAGAATATAAAGAAGATATTGAGGAAGATGGTAGAAGGGTCCAGGCAATGGCATGAAAAGTTGCCATTCGCACTGCTAGGTTATCGCACTACCGTCCGGACTTCGGTAGGTGCAACTCCTTACTTGTTGGTGTACGGGACCAAAGCAGTAATACCCGCAGAAGTTGAAATTCCATCCCTCCGAATTGTCGCTGAAGCTGAGATCGACGATGATGAGTGGGTCAAAATCCGACTGGAGCAATTGAGATTGATCGATGAAAAGAGATTGACAGCAGTATGTCATGGCCAATTCTATCAAAAGAGAATGGCAAGAGCATATAACAAGAAGGTACGTCCCCGGAAATTCGAGGTGGGACAACATGTGCGGAAGAGAATTCTACCACATCAGGCCGAAGCGAAAGGCAAGTTCGCTCCAAATTGGCGGGGACCATTTGTTGTGACTAGGGTATTATCCAACGGCGCGCTATGTCTAACTGATATTGAGGGAAGATGCACTGATATGGCTATCAATTCTGATGCGATCAAGAGATATTATGTGTAATTCTTTAATGTAGTTGTCGACGTTTGGTTTCGTTTGTGTGTATTTTGACATTTTTTGGAGAATGAAATGACAGAGGCAATTTTTCTACTACCCAAATACTTTAACCCTTGTTTCCCCCTTTTGAGCCTTAACTATCCCTTCATATACCCTCTTTCGGAATCATCAAGGAAAATGTGTAACAAAAATAGAAAAAGAAATAAAGAAAGGATACAAGAAAAAGTGAACTACGTTCGACCTGATTCCTCAAGAAGGATACGTAGGCGCCACACGGCTCGGTCATAATAAAGTAAAAATCAAAGGTTCCCCAAGCAACAAAACTGGGGCAGAAGTCATTGTTTCGTTTGAAAGATAGTGTGGATTCCGAAAGTTGTAATGAGCTAACCGTTGAGGTTAAACCCCTTTTCTTTAGCCTCACGCGCAGAAACCACATTAAGAACCAAAAGACCTCTCGATCAGTCTTTGAGAAATGCCAAGTCATGCGAATGAAATTACGAGTGACACTTCAACCCTCGGCTGAATTTAGGACTTACAAGCTGAAAAGAGACAGCCCCTCTAAAGGAAATTCTATGGATAATACCCCAACCCACCGCAGGGAAAGAAAGCGAAATGAGAGAGTCTTAACGGTGAAAACCCTCGCGGGCACCTTAAGGCGAAGAAGTTGAGAGAAATAAAATGAGAGAGTCTTACGGTGAAAACCTTTACGGGCACCCTAAGGCGACGGGAGATAGAGAGAAATGAGAGAATCTCATTAGTGAAAACCCTTGGAAGGGCACTATGAGGTGACAAGGCGAGGTGGTTACAAAGTGTCTGCATGAGACAAGGTTTGGACATTCGTTTACTTCTAGCAAAACGCGGCCATCAGAAAGTGATCGACATGAATAGACTGGGTAGATTAATCTCGAAGGCGCGGCATGACCATTGGATCAGTCGCACATTCAGATAAGTCTTTCCATTTTGAGTTCAGAAAAGTTTTCCCTTTCTTTTGTCATTCGCGGTCAGCATTCTTTTTCTTTTCTTTCGTCTTCGAAAATTGATTTTTTCAAAGCTTACTACCAAGTCTCCCAAAGCGGTACAATGAAAATGAATAGGCGTGGAACGAGGCAATAAGGCAAAAGTCGTTCCGATATTAGGATTGGAACGACAAGTTGATTAGAAGGTTCACAGGAATTATGGAGTACGATAGACACATATTACACATCCAGAAGATGATTTCTCACAACAGATCATCGACTAAAAGGGTCGGACCGAACCGAAGGTTGGAATAAAAGGAGAGATGAGGGACTATCCGCGGAAAGAGCATCATCCCCAGCAAGTGTCAACGTCATCACCAAAAGTTCGAGGGAGGCTGAGCAGCTGAAAGAGAAAAGGAAAATGGCCCCCAACAAGAGTGGCATGACCACTCACTGCGTTTTGAGAACTAACAATTTTTCTTTGAGTTAAAGCAGGAAAAGAGGGTTCGTCGGCGGAAAAGCATGCCATGTAGAAGGTCATCAAACTGGGGCAGAAAATTTTCTCCCATTGCGAAAATTTTCTTGGAAGCAAATACCCAGTGGATAAGAATAGAAAACAACACGAGATTTCGGGAAATACCAGTTTCGAGCAGAATAGTTTTGAGAGAGGCCAGACAACACGATGGGGTGATCTTTGAGCTTGGTATCATCCCCAGCAGTTGTTGGAAAAAGGAAACACTGACTTCGAGATTCCCCAGCAGCATTATATCCCATAAGTTCTTCAAGGAAGCAAAAACGTGAGTCCCGAAGGAGGTTTGGGAAGAGGGAAAAAGAAAAGGGGTTCCCCGCCAAGGTAATCCTCAGTTAGCGACATTTCAATCCCCAGCGAGCCTGAGAGAGAATGAAGGTTGGAGGAAATAGAAAAAGAGGAAATAAAGAATACTTCCCCAGCAGCATCATCTCCAGCAGGTGAGTAAACAATTCCGAAGATATCTCCAGCAGCCAAAGTAAAAGTATCACGACCCAGGGGGAAAGCAGTTCCAAGACGAGGTAATTCAGAAGAAAAGGGTGGCCCAAGAGGCAATGGAGGAAGAAGAAAATGGTACAAAAAGCAAAGGAAGGCGATCAGGATAGGATGAAATTAGTGAATTGTAGTTGAAGTCAGGGAGCCCGCCTGAAGAATGGAGTGGCGATTTATTTTGAAGTTGTAGTTGAAGTCAGGGAGCCCGCCTGAAGAATGGAGTGGCGATTTATTTTGAAGTTGTAGTTGAAGTCAGGGAGCTCGCCTGAAGAATGGAGTGGCGATTTATTTTGAAGTTGTAGTTGAAGTCGGGGAGCCCGCCGGAAGAATGGAGTGGCGATTTATTTTGAAGTTGTAGTTGAAGTCGGGGAGCCCGCTTGAAGAATGGAGTGGCGATTTATTTTGAAGTTGTAGTTGAAGTCGGGGAGCCTCTCTGAAGAATGGAGTGGCGATTTATTTTGAAGTTGTAGTTGAAGACGGGAGCCCGCTCGAAGAATGGAGTGGCGATTTATTTTGAAGTTGTAGTTGAAGTCGGGAGCCCGCTCGAAGAATGGAGTGGCGATTTAGTTTTGAAGATGTAGTTGAAGTCGGGGAGCCGCCTGAAGAATGGAGTGGCGATTTATTTTGAAGTTGTAGTTGAAGTCAGGGAGCCGCCGAAGAATGGAGTGGCGATTTATTTTGAAGTTGTAGTTGAAGTCGGGGAGCCCGCCCGAAGAATGGAGTGGCGATTAGTTTTGAAGTTGTAGTTGAAGTCGGGGAGCCCGCCTGAAGAATGGAATGGCGATTTATTTTGAAGTTGTAGTTGAAGTCGGGGAGCCCGCCTGAAGAATGGAGTGGCGATTTATTTTAAAGTTGTAGTTGAAGTCGGGAGCCCGCCCGAAGAATGGAGTGGCGATTTTATTTTGAAGTTGTAGTTGAAGTCGGGGAGCCCGCCTCTGAAGAATGGAGTGGCGATTTTATTTCGAAGTTGTAGTTAAAGTCAGGGAGCCCGCCTGAAGAATGGAGTGGCGATTTATTTTTGAATTTGGTTGAGGAAAGCGGCTGAATGTAACGGAAATCCCCAGCATGAATCCAAGTTCATAATCGGAAGGAAAGCAACAAGGATCGGAAAGATAGATTCAGACTTCAAAACAAAATAGTTTGAAGATCACAAGGAAGGGACCAATGGTCGGAGTTCGGCAATCAAGATAGACCAAAATAACAATCGTCGGAAGAGAAGAAGCATGTGAAGAAACATCAGAACTAGCAAGATGGAAATGAACATGATAAGATCAAGCTAGAAAGATAGATAAGAGTTTGCAACGCTGTAACTTAGTCTAGCTTCTTATTTTTGTTTAGCACGGCGTAATAAGGAGATCAGCTAAGCAGTGGCAACAGCAGCAACAACAGTAACAACAAAATCACAGTAGTCATGGTAGTCCCAGCTACCAAAAATTTCCCGAACTACATTGACCTGATTCCATTTTTAGCCAGGGATATGTAGGAGACTTTTAAAGCAAGGTTCGATCAAACTTTTCCAAAAAATGCTTCATGCGGAGTGCTTGAACGGGCAAAAATCGCTCGTATCCGCTCATTTATCTTTGCACGAAAACTCTTCATGTTTCCGCGCAAAGAGGGGCAGCTGTGAGCACGTGATTTTTGCCCTACGTGAGATTTACTCCCAAAAGTTCAAAATAAAATAGCTTTGGGCTACACTTGATTTTTGTGGATTTTGTGCTGTCTCTCCGGAGCATTAGCATTGGTATGTGTGTTTATTTAGATGGAAAATACAAAAAATACGCATTGCATATTTGGGAATTAAGTGCGCGTTTATGAGAATAAATCGGACATAGGAATTAATCGTAAGAAAATCAAAAAATGTGTGCACCTCGTTTCTCGATCATCATGTGATTTTATTTGAATACATAAATTGTGTTAATCATCAAGTGTTAATTAATAGGGGTAATTTCATTCCCTTTAAATTGATTTGTTTAAAGTAGTTTTTGGTTTAATTAGAGTTAGTTAATAAAATTAGAAATAAGTGTGAAAACAGGCCCAAGAAGGGTTGAACAACCCAGGCCCAAGCCAAATCCGGCTCAGGCCATCTCCGGATGCGCCCAAACGACGCCGTAACAGGCCAAGATATCCAAGCCGTTGGATCATTTCGATCCATCGGTCGCCATTTCCCCTCACAGCCCGACCCGCTCCCAGCCAAAGACCGACCCAATCTCATATTAACGTTACACGACGTCGTTTCCTTTAAGAAAAACGATCCTGGTCGTTGATCGTAAATGATCCAACGATCAGGATCGAATTTCCTATCTCGTATATAATACGAATCTCTTACCCAGCCCCCCCTTAGCCAGACCCCTCCTCCATCGTCTTTCTCAGAGACAAGCCAAGTCCCGCCTCCCCCACCGTACTCCGCCGGCCGAAAATCGTCTCCGCAGGCGGCAGTAGGCCAATAGCCACCCAATCAACACCATAGCTCCCCCTAAACCTCCTCTACACAAATCCATGGTCCGTTAACCTCGAATCATACCCAAACGCCTCGAATCTTCAATCGAAGATTCGAGTTAAAACCCAAACCACGCCAAACCACCCCAAATTCACACCAGTGACTCCTCACACCTCCCTCACACCCTTACTAACCGTGGTCCGGCTCGAATCTGGCCGGAACCGGTCGAGCCCCAAAAAGCGGCACCAAGAACCCTAGAAATCCAAATTTAGGTCTTTTGTTTAATTCAATGGGAATTGGGGTCTAATAGACCTTAGTCTAGGTGTTCTCAACTGAGAACACCCCGATTAAGGTCCATTGAACCCCAAAACGGATGAGTCCAGCTGGCCCGCTTCATGAATTTCTTCTGAGGTATTTGTTTCTTCTCTGGTCGATTTAATTCTGTTGTATGAGCATCCGTGTGTACTTTGTTTGTGTTTTTATTTTTTATTTGTTATGTTTTCAATTTTTCGTATCAATTGTTCTGTCTTCTCCCCTCTAAGACCTTTTATTTGGTCAATTAGTATTCTGTTTTATTTGAAGGTCGTCAAGCGTTTAATTCATATTTGATTGGTTCCTTGATTCTGCCTGAAATATATGGAATCAAGCTGTAGGTCGCTCATTTGTTATCAATTATGTATGTTGTCATCGACTAATCAATGTGGTCGATTAGTTTCGTAGGTCTTGTTTATTAGCATTTTAGGGCAGAATTGGACACTATAAATCACTGTTGAATCGAGAGTTCCTTTCTTTTGAACTGCTTGTTTAATTAAGTGATGAATTGGATATAGTTGTTGTTAGTTAAGGATTGAAGGGTGTAACCAATGAAGTGTAGTGCACATTAGGATTGTAGTTGGATTAGAATCTGGAGTTTGTTAATTTTAAAGTAGAGATTAACAGAATTAGCATTTCTTAGGTTTTAAAACTACCTTGCCCATGAGTTAAACTAGTGGAACCTGCTGTTACAGCAGGGCATCCCACCAGGCCTGCACTTATCATTTTAATATAAAAACCCCATGCTTAGACAAGTTTAAGTGGTAAGAAAAAATAGAGCAGGGTATGGGCTGGCCAGAGGGGAAAACAATTCTGAAGATAGGCTGGCCAGTTGGGAATTTGAATATAGAGAGGGGGATACAGATAGAAATCTTAGACAGTGATAGAGAGCATTTTGGAGAACTATTCTGGGAAATACAGGGATAGAGAGATTGAAAATAACTACTGTTCCATTGAACTTAATTTTTCCTTTTGGTTTTTGATATTCTATAAGTCTGCCTTTGAAGTTTTCTGGGGATTCAATTTGGTATTCAAAAACATACATATAGGGGAGTTGAGGGAATTCACAGGGAGAGTTTTAAAACATTAAGGAGAGCTAAGGAACAGATAAATTGGAGAGTTTCTGTGAGAGATACCCTTAGGCAGAGAAAAGGTATTCAAGAGCCAGGGAATTCTGAAAACAGAGAGGGATAAGGAGACATACGTAGAGGTCTGAAATTGAGAGAATAGAGATGGATCCTTTTCTTTTCTATCTCGAATCTGGTTTGTTCAAGTTGTGAAGGGGATTGTAGTAATTTGTCTTGATTTATCTTGGGTTGTTTGTGTTTTGCTACTGTTGGTTTGTTGAGGTTGTTATTGTCGAGGCTGTTTGTTGTGTGTGGCTACTGCTGTTGCTGTGTTTGGCCACTGCTGTTGTTCTGTTATTGTTGAGGCTGTTGTTGTTGTACTGTTGCTGTGTTTGGCCATTGTTGTTGGCTGTGTTTGGCCGCTGGTGGTGGCTGTTGTTGTTCTGTTGTCCTGTTGCTGTTGTTGTTCTGTTGTTGTGGTTATTGTGTCTTACTGCTGCTGCAACTGACCTCCCTTCATTGTAATTGCCAGGTACACATCCTGAATTCAATATGATGTAGATCTCCAATTTTAAGAATGGAATGAAGAAGTTGATTATGACACATTTAGCCACTTTTCTGTTGAATTTGCATTTCTAAAGGACTGTTAACTGGATTGTATATTTTGGACTGATTTTGCTACTTATATTTAGATAGCAATAATACTTGACTTGTGAGTAAATTTTCTAGTAACAATTAGAATTCATTGTAATATTAAGGTTAATAGTTATATTTGGAATGGTTTTAAGTAATTAGTGTGTGAAATGGAATCTAAAAAAAATGTTTGTATAATCTTGTGTTTTAGGTGTAAATCGGATAATTAGAGGTTCAATTCAAACAGGATAGCTGGAACGATAACTAAATTTCGTTGTTTAATCCAGAGTTACTTTTGAATACTAGCGATTGTGATTGTATTCCCCAAATAACTTATACTGAAACAGGATGACTTTGAATGAATTTCGTTGGAACATGATAACTTATAAATACTGAAATCTGAATAGGTAAACCAGTAAGAATAACAGTAACGCCAAAAGCATTAGGACACTCTTATTCGTCCAGACATTGGTCCAATCATATGCTAAATGCATTGGAATATATTGGGCTTTGATTGCTATTACAAATGGCCAAAATCCGGAATAGACAGTCTAGCTCATCATCCGGACTGTCAATTATAAGAAGTAAATTCCATTTCGATTTAAAACCAATAGATGAAATAAGTAGAAAATATAGTTATGTTAGGATTGACCTTAAATAAAATAATAAGACGAGCCTCGCAAACAAAAATACACAATTGCGGGGCCCTCAATTTAATTGTTATAAAATTTAGACTCGGAAGGATCATTTAGTAAATTTTACGGTCTTTCCCGAAGTTAACAAAGACGATAGACTCTTTAGGAACGATTTGTAAATAAAATTACCTTCCTAAATACGGGTGCGCATTTATGTGACCCAAATCTTACTCTCGGCGAAACTGAAACGCATTAAAATCACAGGCGTACTGGTTGCGGTGTGACTCGAAATGTGTTTTCGTGACGTCACAATTCTTCTAAAATCGAAAAGCGGAACATAAAAGCACATAATTGAAATATATAAAGAAATCAGATAAAAACAAAAATTGCAGTTGAGCGACCGTGCTAAAACCACGGAATTCGGGAGTGCCTAATACCTTCTCCCGGGTTAACAGAATTCCTTATCCAGGTTTCTAGTTTCGCAGACTGTATTACAGAGTCATAAATTTCCTCGGTTCGGGATCAAACCGGTGACTTAGGACACCATTATTTTCCCAAGTGGCGACTCTGAATTAAATAAATTGATCCCGTTTCGATTGTCCTTTAATTGGAAAAAATCCATCGCGCTCCCGCGGGTAAGCGTAAAAAGGAGGTGTGACAACCATTTTTATGATTAAATTAACCTAAATTGAATCAAGCTTCTCAACGCATTTACTTAAATTCCCCAAGCAATCAAACACTAGGTCATCAATTCTAGACATCTGTCAATTTTAGAAAAGTTACCATAGCCGGCCCAATCCCAAAAAAAACAACCAAAAGATTAGCACAACTAACTTATAAAAGATTAGCTCAACTAATCCATAAGTTCGACAAGCAATACACAAGAATTAATCAAAACAGAATGTCAATTACAGAAATTCACCATTGTTTGATTAAATAACAACCAAAAACAAAACATAAAATTACAATCTAATTTAACATGCCTCTAAACAAAATAAAAATCACATAAACAGATCAATTCATATAGCAAAAATTATAGAGGCGATGGAAAACAGAGAGGACGGTTTACCTTGAGAGGAAGAGGAAACAAAGATCATTGTAAATAACCACGATAAGCTTTGAAAATGTGTGATTATTACTACACCAAATTTCAGCACATTAGGTTACAATAGTTTTGCCAAAATCAAATAACTTGACAAGAGAAAAGCAAAGCGACAATAAAACCCTAGATCCACATCAATACATAACAACAAGCATCGTATTTCTTCTTAAATCAAAGGTTCTGTTGGCCGTGAATGTTGTGTTTCGAATAAAGGAACTCGAAGAAGAGGAGTGAGAAAGTAGAGAGGTTGGCAGAGAAGATAGAATCACCCGCCATGCGAATCTTAAGAAACTCCACAGGGGAGAAGGGGAGTGGAAACAACTAGGGTTTAGTTTGGGCAGGAGTTTTATTAGTGATGTGTTTCTTCCAAATTACTAGAAAAAGTATGTTAAAAAGCTTTAAATATAATCGAAACCGCCATATTATATGCTAAAACTGCCATTTTATTACTGCATCATTTATGGCGACTAAGAAGGTGTCGAAATATAGTGCTTTTTACGGCGGTTTCATACAATCGCCGTTTTAAAACCGCCATTATTTTCCCCTTTTTTTGTAGTGAGAGGCTGATTAATTAGCAAATCATGAGATTTTTTACCTTGTATAAAATTATACCAAAAGTAGAACACCCCTACTATATAAAGGGGGTTCTGATCATTACTTGGACACATTGTAACACGCAAAAAGAAAGCAATATACTAATCATTTGTAGTTTTTATCATCTTGTTTGTTCACTTCTAAAACTAGTTGAGACATTTTTTGGCTCTAGGGTGATCAAACTCTGAGGCTAAGGCTGTTCAATTTTGTGGTTTGCCTCTATTTTACTATCGTTAATTTCAATATTAATCTGTCTTCTTAATTTTTATCAAGTTATATTACATATCGTTAAAATCGCGTACACATTTAATTGTTATCGTATTTTAAGGGTAACTAACTTTTCAAAAAAAAAAAAAAAAAGAAAGACACGAACCACCCATGCAAATCATATGATACTGCTTAAAAAAAAATCGTATGATATCAAATAAAGCTACGACATATCTCGAAATATAAAAAATGAAGCTAGTAATCAAAACAATCTATCGGATCGTCACAACCTCGTTCTTCACAAGGAATAATGTGGCTAATTCATGTTAAAGTAAATGAATTTGGTTCATCCTTGTTTCCCAACCCCATATAGTCCCACCAAATTCAATTTTCTCTTCAATCATTCTCAAAAAAATTCAATTCGGGTGGATTCTTGCCCCCACTAACGATAAAGATGCGGAATTAGGGCATAATGTCGAGCATAGTTATAGCCTACTTCTTTGTCGAAAAGAGATGGAAACTATGCTCAACATCTTCTAATTTGAATAGTTGATCAGTCCCTTGTTATTTGAAGAATCCACCACTTCAATTATATTTTTTCACGAAAAGTAGAAATTACATAAGAAATCCTAGAGTATAATCTTTACGTAGGCGACATCCTATTGGACCATTCAGTTGCCAAACATAAACTGCAATATAATTTCTTGGCAATTTAATAGGGTAGTGGATTACAGTTGATTAAACGAAGGGCGGCAATCATTTGTCAACCTACTTAGCTCTGACATTTAAATACAACGTGCGACTTCTTAACCACAACCTATATTATTAACATCATTCTCTCATGTCAACTTTGAATTCTAAGGGTCTAGTTTTGCCTTTTAATCATAGGGGTATGGAAGAGGGAATCTGCATGACTAGAGTGGGTTTTAATTATAAAACATCGTTCTTTTGGAGCCATACTAATTAATCTTTTGTTCTAGCCATTTAAAACTGTAACTTAATAAAATATGGGGTTTGTATAGCGAAATCAGAATTTACACCATTCAATGCGCCTGTAAATTTTCTAAATATTAACTCTTATCTTTTTCTACAAAGAAAAATTAGAATAATAATTTTTAAATCTGAAGCATGAAAAGTCGTATATATAAATAGTAAACGCGTTAACAATGTAGACTGACTACTCGCTTTGTGTATATTTAATTAAGAGAACAAAATCATAGCCAGAGAAATATCAGTTTCAAAAATAAATTGAATCAATTAAATAATCAAATAATCACTCTCACCTAATGTATTTGATATTTACCTCCCCAAAAAAAAAAAAAAAAAATTCTCGCCCACCCAAAAGACATAGTACTATAGTAGAACTAAACTTCTCAGAATAATTCAAGTTTGGTTAACGGAAATTGTCGCGATTTCTTAGCTGGATGAGGACTTTCCACCTCATCCTCCCCGGAGCCAAATCCCTGCCAAAATTCCGGCAAGGGAGGAATATTCAAGTCAAATCCGCGCTGGCTACTCGTGGACCCCACACCATCGGATGATGTCACCTTTCCCTCGTAGTGACGCCTTTTATGACCACCCAAAGCTTGTCCAGTTGGGAAACTCTTGTGGCAAACAGAACACTCGTGAGTCCTCCCACTAAGGCCGTTAGCTGACGTGGCACCGGCGGTGGTAGTGGAGGTGGTGGCGGAGATTTCATTGACGTCTCCGTTAATGAGCTGTTTACGGTGACTAGCTTTATGTCCACCTAGAGCTTGATAAGACCCAAAAGACTTACCACACACTGAACACTTGTACAAATTCTTGGATTCTGAGGAAGTTGACATCAAATTCGTTGAAGTAGTAGACTTACCGCTACGTGCAAGCATAAGAAGACAGAAAGCTAAGTATTCTTCTTCAGTAGGCTGTTGTTCCATAATACTACGTGGTCTTTTTGATCTCTTACCTTTTGTCCAAGATTCAAGGTAGTTGAAAGTGGTGTTTTCATACTGAAATGATGGTGGGGTTGGGGTTCTTGGAGAGTTCAAAGCTTCAAGTGCCATATCCTTAGTTGGTTTAATTTTTCTTGAAAGAATAAAACAAAGAATGATATTGTTTAGCAACTGAACTCAAAGAAGTAGTGAGTAAAGAAATTGAGAGAAGAGAAGAGAAAGATTTGAGAACTTGGTGATTGTAATTGAGTGAAGTAGTAAGTATATATGGGGAAAAGGAGTAAAGGATGAGAAAGGGAGGGAAGTTGCGGGAGGAGTAGTAGGAAGGTACTTAATTAATTGAATGAAATAGAAAAATGGAAGGAGAGTGGAGCACGTTTGAGAAAGAGATTGATTGTTGATGGCCAAGTGGAAGTTGTTTACGTAATATAAGTACAAGTGGGTGACTGAAGTCTAAGGCCTCATTTGTTTTTTTTAAGTCTGAAACTGAATACACATCCTGAATATCAAGATGTGTATTAAGATTAATACATCTGAATCTGAATACACATCTGAATATATTAAGATGTGTATTAAGATCCGAATACTAAATAATTAAGACTGTTTGATTTTTAACATCTGAATATATAAAATTTATCTCTATGTAAAAATTAATAAACATAAAATTCAAATGAAATACTAACTAATCTAACATTTTATCAATAAAATTTATAGTTTTTAAAAATATGATAGTTGTTGGTAGTGATGGTTAACGGGTGAATACCGATTAGCAACGGTGGATGATGGTAGTATTGGTTGATGATGGTGTTCATGCTAGTAACTAGTAGCTATTGATAGTGGTGGTGATTATGTTTCAGGATGGTGATGGTGGTGGTGGTGGTGGCTGATAATAGTTAATAATGACGGATGGTGGTAGTAGTTATGATTAAGGAAGATGGTGGGTGGGTGGTGGTAGGTTATAATGATCGGTAGTGCCGGCCATGGTTGTTGGTGGTGATGGGGTGGTCAATTGTGTTAGTTGAGGTGGATGAGTGTTGATTGTGAGTGGTGGTGGTCAAAGTGGTGGGGATAGTGGGCGGTGATGGTCAATAATGGTGGCGGCTATGATTGATGATGATGGTGGCGTGGTGGTGGTGGAGGTGGTGGTGGTGGTGAGGTTGGTTGAGTATAATGGTGGTGGCGGCATGGTGATAGTTGATAATGGTAGACGGTGACGGCAGTTAATAATAAATATATTATAGCATCTTAATGAAATTAAGTCTCTGTTATAGATCTGAATCATACAGACCCATTCAGACCTATTAAGTGGTTGTGAAGTAAAAAAAACAAACACACTTAATGATTAAGATCTGAATAATTAAGATTCAGATTTTAAAAACAAACGCACTTAATGTCTGATATCTGAATGATTAAGATTCAGACCTCCATTAAGTGCAAACAAATGAGGCCTAACTCTCAAGAGGGACGGCTAAGGGACTATCTTATTAGTGCAAGATGTGGAATATGTAAGTTGTAGACTATGGATTCCTTCAAAAGTAAAACATCTCTCCCACAAGTTATTAGAAATAAATATAATAGAAAAAGATTGAGTTATAATGCTGACAATTTTGGCCACACGTGTTGGACACACGCCCATGTTGTCCGGCCAAAAGCTTAATGGCCTAGTCTTATTTTTATTTCGTTTTATTTCTATTCAGAATTGGATTTGGTTTTTGTTATCATTTAGAGTTAGTTTTGATATTAAGAGAAAACACTGTTCATGATCTATAAATAGGACAACCTTGGAGAATTATTATATGCTCATTGTGTCACGGTCCAAAATCCACTAAGGATCGTGGCGGTGCCGGACACCACTGTCAGGCAAGCCAACTAAATTATCAATTGAATTCTCTTTTTAATTACATTGAAATCTAGGATTTTTCCTTCCATTTTTCATAAATAAAAAGGTCATTTCTTCAATTCAAATTAAATAATAAACAACTAATACAAATCTTTTGAAAAACCATCCCATAACCTGGTGTCACAAGTGCATGAGCAACAACTGATAAGGAAAATAAAATATAACATTTGTCCGAAATACAGTGGACATGGAATAAATACAAAATGCTGAGAGGAACTACACTAGCTGAGCATTGCCTCAAACAATGCAGCTCACCTAGTCCCATAATCATACGTGTTGCTACGCCAAGTAGGCCACTAGAGTTACTTATACTTGTGTAATAAAAATGCACAGAAGTGTGGTATGATTACGCAATCAATATGTACTCAATGAGTATCCCGTCTAATCTCGAAGAAGTAGAGACGAGATGGTCAACTTCGACACTTCCTAGAGATCGATTAACAATATCCTAGAAATATGAGAAAAATCATGGAATTATATAGTAGTTCTAATTCACAAAGCCAGAAAATAGGTAACACCTTCAACAAATAATCAAGGGCTTTTAAGGTTTATTTTTATTATCTTATCAATTTATATCAAGTCACGAAGGGCCAACTTCACACTTAAAATTCTCAAACGACAAATAACATGCGCAAATCACATCGAGGCGACAACCCGATCCAACAGGAATGTGCACTGCCGAGGGTCGAACGGCCCAAACCATAGATGCATCTATTTAATCTGCCGAGATGTTCAACCCATTCCATATATAAACACATACCCTGCTCGCGAATCATGCATGCGATGCAGGTACACATAACATACATGCTCAAGTAGCCAATTAAGAATTTATCGGGGAATAATTATCCAAATAATACCAATTGTCCTTTAACAACCTTTAATTCAAAGTGATTTAAGCAATTCAAGCTATCCATAGGTTCACAAATAATTCAAGTATAACATATTTTTGGGTCCTATCTACCCGTACAGTATCATAATAGTAGCTACGTACAGACTCTCGTCACCACGTGCGTACGTAGCCCCCATATATAGAACACATAATCAATTATTTCACCTATAAGGATAATTTCCTCTTACAAGGTTAGAAAGGAGACTCACCTCGCTCTAAAATTCCATAAACGGCCTCCAAGCCTTCCCGACAATTCGAATCGTTGCAAAATGCTCCGAAACTAGCCAAATAATGGCAAACTATAAGAATATACATACATACTTGTTAACAATTCAAATTATACAAATTCCCAACTCCGCTTAGTGAAATGACCAAAATGCCCTCACGACCATGTGCTCGGATTTCGAAATTTATCGAAGATATACTCTACCCATAGCTTCACTAGCTCAAATATATAATTCACTCCTAATTTCATGCTCAAATTCGTGGTAAAATATAATTTATCATGTTTCTAGGTTTTCTTTCAAAAATTCTAATTTTCCACAATTTTCATGTCTAATTCCATGATATAATCTTGTATTTAACTTGAAAATGAGTAGGAGTAACTTACCTTAACATAGATGATGAAATACCTTCTTGAAGCTCTCCAAAACACGTCCATACTTTGAAGAAAATAAAGAAAAATAAGCTAAACCCGCTAAAATACCATTCTGCCCAGGTATTTACTCATGGTGATCATGAAAATGCTTCGTGATCGCGGAGAATAATTTTCTAGCGCAAATTTACTCTTCGCGATCGCTGAAAGAGCTTCGCGATTGCGGAGAATAATTTCCAGTCTTCCGGATATCCTCTAGTAGAATATCATAACTCTTTGCATACAATTCCAAATGACAAATGGTTAAATTTTCTGAAAACTAGACTCAAAGATATACAACTTTCATGTATTGGTCATTTCCCAATTCCTTATAGATTTCTAGATATAATGTGTCAAAATCAGCCCATGTGCGACATAACTTTCTTCTTCATCTTCCCGGACACCCTGTAGTGTAACTGCCATATCTCTATGTACACAAATTCAAATCATAAATGGTTTAATGTTTTAGAAACTAGACACAAAGGAATACAACTTTTATTTTTATATCATCTCAAAATTCCTTATAGATTGTGAGATATGAGCCTCTAAAGTCGAGTTAGTGTAGTAGAATATTTACTCTACGCGATCGCGAAAGGCTTTCTGAGATCGCGATTCACTAGCCCGTTTCTCAAATTTTGCTCACCGCGATCGTGACCAATTCCCCGCGATTGCATAGAACACTGTTGTAGCCAAAAACCAGCAGTTATAAATGGCCTAGAAATTGTCCGAAACCACTCCGAAACTCACCCGAGCCCCTGGACCCCGTCTGAACATGCCAACAAGTCTGGAAACATATTACGAAATTAGTCGAGGCTTCAAATCACATAAAACAACGTCGAAATCTCGAATCGCACCAAAATTCATCTTTCTGAACTTTGAAAATTCTGGCTTTCACATTCGATGCCGAAACCTATCAAATCACGTCCGATTGACCTCAAATTTTGCATACAAGTTATATTCGACATTACAGACCTACTCCAACTTTTGGAATCAGATTTCAACCCCGATATCAAAAAGTCTACTTCCAGTCAAACTTCCTAAAAATCTTCAAATATCTATCTTTAGTCAAATGGCTCCAAAATGACATACGGAACACCGAATCCACTTCATGTTGCGCTCCCAACTCCAGAATCACCATACAGAGCTATCCCAAACTCGAAATCCTAAACGGACATCGATAATACTGAAATGCACTTCAATCCAAACTTTAAGAAATTTTTTCCAAAATGTTAACTTCCTCAATAGGCGCCAAAATGCTTCCAGGTCATCCAAAACCCGATCCGAGCATACGCCCAAATCCGAAATCATCATATGAACCTGCAGGAACCTTCAGATCCCGATTTCGATGTCGTTTACTCAAAATTTCAATCCTAGTTGATTCCTTCAACTTTAAGCTTCCGAAATGAGTATTATCTTTCCAAATTAGCTCTGAGTTCCTGAAATTCAACTCTAACCACGCATACAAGTCATAATACAAAAAATGAAGCTGTTCATGGCCCCAGACTGCTGAGCGACGCGCTAGAGCTCAAAACAACCGGTCGGGTCGTTGCACATTGATACAAGTTTTTGAAAGACGTAAGCACATAAGAGTGGTTTTTAAGATAGCTTTCATCAAGAGAGAAAGAGAAGAAAAGTATTTGTTTTGCTGCAAATTTTTATTCCGACCAGCCAACTTCAAATCATATTTTTCGATTCATTCGTTAACCGTTGGATTGGGCTGAAATTTTGGATGAGTGTTCATAACATCTTGGTCTTGTATTTGTACGGTGGAGATCGGATTTGAAGGCTCTTAGCATCTGATTTGGCGCCTCGACCAATAGCTTTGTTTGTAGATTATACTTTTTCTCCAATTGATTTGTTGCTCTTGTCGCTATTGTTGTTCCGTGTTTGACTCTTATTATCTAATTAATTTGGAGAACTTTTGTGACTCTCTTATTATTGTAGTGAAACTTTTTTGGATCTTTGTGATTCCATTATTGTTACCTTCGAAAGTTTGATGTTTTTTATCAAGTGCATAAAACATAAATTGAATTGCCAATGGTTCATGAGTTGCGACAACAAATTAAACGGTACTTGTTTCTGATAACTTACAGCTTATTAGACACTGTCGAACAGTTCAAAGTGTGTTTTGGGTCTTTTTCTTCAACTTGCCAATGGCTTCTCTCGGGAAAGTAAAATACGAGACGCTTTTAGGTTTATCAGCAGCCAGCAGCCGTGTTTACCAACTTGCCAACGTTGACTGTCATTCGTTACTCTTCCTTGGGTCAAATTACGAACTGGATATATACTGTTGTTGACATATGTAATTATATATGCATGAAATGGCCAACTGGATGTAATTAATGATTCTGGGTTTTTGTAGGCATGACGTTGGGTAACATTGTTCTTATCTTTAGATTAAAAACTAAAATGATTGGCTAACAATTATAGGGCCAATTTCCCTACGTAGACGGCTTCAAAGTGAACCATTTGAATGTATTTTGTTGTTACTTTAAGGAGTATTATTTTGACAACGAAGAAAGAATATTATTATATTATGCAGAATAGAATAACTTTTTATACCAAAATAACGTACATTTATTTTGTGCTAAGCAGTTAATTAAGTAAAAAATACATTGCTCTACTATAGTGGTAGTTGACCTGCAGGTTTTATCAACTGATGAATTTTCCCAGTTGTCCGTAGATGTCGAATTTGACCTAAGAATAGATCTTATATGTCATTTATATATACCTATCTAAGAAAAAAAGTTACTCCTTCCATTTTATTAGTCTGGCAAAATAAATGATATATTGTTAAATTTAAAAATAATTTAATTTTAAATTCTTCATTTTACCATTTTAACTTTAATAAGAAATTTTTATAGCCACACAAATGACATGATCCACAAACATTTTACCCTTAAACTTTTAAGAATATAAATTTTAATTTTTTTTTATACTCTATACCGAATCAAATTATCTCAAATAATATAAAAGGGAAGGAGTATATGACTAAGATAACATTATTAGGGTATCCAAAACCAAATCTCCGTCCGCTGTTGGTGACCTTTCTAAATTGGGTTTTCTAGAATATTTATAGGTCCTACGAGAACGTCCTGGAAACGTTCAAAGTCCAGACTACTGCCACTTGCAAGTCTGTCAAGTCTGACCGCTGACCTACTAGCTACTAACTACAGTACTACAATAGTAGTATTAAACTGGCGTTTGTTCTATGGTTTGCAAAAAATCTTGTTTTTGCAAATTCAGTCTTCTGAGCAGCAGAGGAATATATGATTTGCCGATATAATTCTTTTTACAATGACCTATTAGAAAAAAATTGAATTTATATTAAAAATGATATGGCATGACACGTAAATTGGTTAAATGGTCAAAGCATAGCTATTGAGAAAAAAGCACGGAAGATGATAGATACGCGAAGATGAAGTTAAACAGGCACGAGAAGTAGTTTAGGCACGACACTCGTATCAATTCAAGTCATTTAAAGCCAACCGATTGAAAGATATTAAAGACATGGATCTGGAGATAAAAGTGAGTCCAAATTCAGTATTAAATACCTGATATATTAGAAAATTGGTATTTAATAGGAATGATTGTGTAACGGCTTATTTAATATCATTTATTTCTCTAATTGACTCATTAAACCTTAAGTTTCATTCCTTTACCTAGAATTAACTATAAAAGGAAGAAGTCCAATCATTTGTAAAGACACGAAAAATCACTGGCATCATACTATATACAACATTGTTTATTGCTTTATTTTTATTCTCATAAAGCTTATTATTTTGGTCTCTTGATTATCAGTAACCCGATTTTTTATCTTAAATTATAGTTTTGATCAAATACTATTTTTTGGTTAAACAAATTTGTTCCGTTACCCGAAATCTGATAATCTATTTCTTTTTTACATTCTACTAATTGTTATCATCATGGCAAGCAACAACAACAACAACAACAACAAAAACAATGCTGATGAAAATCAAATCCATCAGAATCAAGGGGATATGCACAACGTTAACATAGTTCATTCTCCTCAAACTTCTTCATGTCAATCTCGTGAAGGTACTCCTGCACCAGCATCACATGCTGATGAACAAGAGCAATCAGAACATTTTGATGGACCAGAGGAAGCTCTACAAAGGATAATTGATGCACAGGGTTAGCGAAGCTCTTTGTTAGTTAGCCGATTACATGTTGCACCGCCCACACCTTCGCCTAATAATAACACACTGGAGAATCGTCGTTCTGCCCTTTTTAACTCAAACGAAGGAACCCCCAGTGAACCACGAGAAGTGGATCCAGGAAACACAAATAGTTCTTATTTACAAAATTTGGTACTAACTTTGTAGACACAACTCAAAGAACAAAACGAGCGCATCGAGCAAATACCTGGTGTTCCCCCAATAATCAAAGGAGTAGATGTGGACAAGTACTCACAACAACCTTGGAAACCAAGTGCTTCTCCCCTTCCCATACCTAAAAAATTCATAATGCCTGACATTTCAAAATATAACGGCACAACCGATCCACATGACCGTGTGATGACATTTACTACAGGAGTCAAACCAAGTGTTGCTCCCCTTTCAATCCCTAAAAAATTTAAAATGCCTGACATTTCAAAATATGACGGCACAACCGATCCATGTGACCGTGTGATGGTATTTACTACAGGAGTCAAAGGACATGATTTAACCAAGTAAGATATTAAGTCCGTGTTGGTTAAGAAATTTGGAGAAACACTCACCAAGGGTGCACTAACCTGGTATTCTCTTTTGCCTGAAAACTCTATAAACTCTTTTTCTGAGCTTGTAGATTCTTTCATTAAGGCGCACTCATGAGCACAAAAGTTTGAGAAAAGAATGGAGGACATCTTTAAAATCAAACAAGGGAACACAGAGTTGCTCAGAGACTTTGTTGATAGGTTCCAACGTGAACGAATGACTTTACCCTATGTACCGGATAATTGGGCTGCAATAGCTTTTGCGAGCAATTTAAATGATAAAAGTTCTGAAGCCACGAGAAGACTTAAAGGAAGCCTTCGAGAGTTCCCTGCAACCACGTGGAATGATGTGTACAACAAGTACAGTACGAAGCTGAGAATTGATGAAGATATCGTACTTCGATTTCAACATGAAGAAATGAGCGGTTCCAGGAGATCCAAAACTGAAAAAAGATCACGTAAAAACATGTACGATCCTTATATGGGCCCCGCAGGAAAAGATTCACGAACAAAACAAGAAGATCAACAATATGATCAAAAATCAAGAAACAGGGAATCCGGTTCTTCATCAAGATTTAGGAATGATCGAAACAGACAGGAGTCACGAGATGATGATGGAAGTTTGAAGGCAAGATTCGATGGATATATTTTCAATGTCACCACCTTCGAGCTCGTAGCTGTTTTGAGGAGTATGGGAGATAAGGTACGGTGGCCGAAGGAGATGCGGTCAAATCTAAACAAGCGCAATCCAGATCATTGGTGCGATTATCATAATGATCACGGGCATAAGACTTTAGAATGTAGATTTTTACAGAGTGAGGTGGACCATCTATTGAAACAAGGATATCTCACTAAGTTATTTAGTGATAAAGGAAATCAACTTACATGAAAAATAGGCAAGAGCCACCAAAGCCCCCATCACCCAAGAGAACCGTGAATGTTATAAGTGGGGGAGAAGATATTTATGGAGTAACATATACATCTTCGAATAAAATTTCCAAAGTCACAATCACGCACGGGAAACATGTGCGCCAAACCTTGGGGGATGAAATGATCACTTTTGATGATGCAGACACAGAAGGAGTGATCACGCCCCACAATGATGCACTGGTAATATCTTTACTTGTACATGATACTAATGTAAAAAGAGTTTTGATTGATCTAGGAAGTTCGGCAAATATCATCCTATTAAGGGTGCTACGAGAAATGCAAGCGGAGGATAAGATGATTCCAAAGGCACAAACTCTAACAGGATTTGATAATTGGAGTGTAGTAACTAAAGGGGAATTAATTCTAACAACTTTTACAGAGGGTGTTGTGAAAGTTACCAAATTTCAGGTAGTAGATATAGAGATGACATATAATATATCATGGGAAGACCGTGGATTCACGATATGGACGCTGTCCCATTAACTCTATATCAAGTTATGAAATTCCCATCACCATTGGAATCTGTCAAATTCGTGGAGAACAACATACAACTAGGGGTATTAATATTGTAGCAGATACGAATACTGTACATAAAGTTGAAAAAAATATAGACCAAACCACAACTGAACAAGGAAAAACAGATTTAGATTCAAGACCTGATATGATTCAAGAACCTAAAGAGAATGAGAACATCAAAACAACAATTAGAGAGCTTGAGCCTGTGATATTATTTGAACAATGGCCTGAACGAAAGGTTTATGTGGGAGCCAACTTAAGCTCAGACATGCGAGGTATGTTAATTGAATTCTTAAAAGCTAACGCATATTGTTTTTCTTGGTCCCATGTTGATATGACAGGAATACCACCGGATGTGAAAACTCACA
Source organism: Nicotiana noctiflora (assembly GCA_032618575.1). NCBI lineage: Eukaryota > Viridiplantae > Streptophyta > Magnoliopsida > Solanales > Solanaceae > Nicotiana > Nicotiana noctiflora. Next base: position 40,621 of record JASVEL010004436.1, read on the forward strand.
AACTAAATGAAGACCTATGTTGCACACCCGTGAAACAAAAGAAAAGAAAGTAAGGAGCTTTCAAAAACCAGGTGATTCAAGAGAAGGTCCAAAAGCTATTAAAAATTGGGTCAATCCGTGAGGTAAGGTATACCGATTGGTTGGCTAACACGGTTGTCGTGCCTAAGAAAAATGGTAAGTGGTGGGTTTGTGTAGATTATACTGATCTTAACAAAGCCTGCCCAAAAGATTCCTTCCCTTTACCTCATATAGATAAGTTAATTGATGCAACTGCAGGGCATGAGCTTTTAAGTTTTTAGATGCATATTCGGGGTAGAACCAAATTAAAATGGACCCCAATGATGAAGAAAAAACTTCTTTCATCACAGACAGAGGGACTTACTGTTATAACATAATGCCATTTGGTCTCAAGAATGCTGGAGCAACCTATCAAAGGTTGGTCACCAAAAGGTCCAAGAACATTTAGGAAAAACTATGGAAGTATATGTAGACGATATGCTCGTCAAAACCCAGCATTCTAATGATCATACTTCTCATTTATTTGTTACATTTGAAATTTTGTGAAAATTTAATATGAAACTTAACCCAGAAAAATGCACATTCGGAGTTGCTTCAGGTAAATTTTTGGATTTTCTTGTTTCTAACCATGGCATTAAAGTGAATCCTTCTCAGATCAAATCAATAGAAGAAATTCCTGATATCTTACGAGTAAGAAAGAGGTTCAAAGATTAACATGAAGAATTGCGGCTTTGGGAAGATTTATTTCTAAATCTTCATAAAATTGCTTTAAATTTTTCTCCGCACTCAAAAAACAAGACCATTTTGACTATAATGAAGATTGTCAATAGGCTCTCAGAAATTTGAAAGCTTATTTGTCAAACCCGTCATTGTTAGCAAAACCAAAGGAGGGTAAAAAGCTATTCATCTATTTGGCTGTATCAAAAGTTGCGATAAGTGTTGTCTTAGTTCGAAAGGACCAAGGTAAACAATCTCCTATCTATTATGTAAGTAAATCTCTGTTAGATGCTGAGACACGATATCCGCAACTAGAAAAATTAGCTTTAGCTTTGATCATTGCATCTAGAAAATTGAGACCTTATTTTCAGTCCCATCCCATTGTTGTGGTTACTGCTTTTCCATTACAAAGCATTTTTCATAAATATGAGTTATCAGGAAGGTTAGCAAAATGGTCTATTGAATTAAGCGAATATGAAATCAGTTAACAACGTAGAACTGCAATAAAATCTCAAGTATTAGCCGATTTCATAGCTAATTTCAGTCAAGGAATGCATTTAGAAGTAGAAAAAGAGTTGCAAGTTTTCAATGGTGCAAACCCAGAGACTTGGATTTTATTTGCTAATGGTTCATCTAATGTAAAAGGTGCAGGTCTAGGGATGTTTTCTTTAAGTACTATTTTCTTTTGCGACTTATTCTGTGGTGTTCCTTTAAAATATAGTGATTACTTTCTTTTAGGTACCTAAGTGTGCTTGGGTCCTGGAGGGTTAGTATTACTAGATTCAGAATTGTTTTTTGTTTCCAAACCCATCTTGAGACATTTGCTTTATGAAAAGCGATAAAAAGAATATTTATGTACACTTTTGTTACAGTAGTGACACGTAACTCCTGATACACTTTTAGGTCTTTCATTTTTGTTAGTACTAGTGGACTTTATTATAGCTGGTCCTTTTCAAGTTGACTTGTAGGTCACCTGGTTTGAGCTGACAGAATTATGACTCGTGGTTTTGCGCATGCCGTTGAGTTGCATTTGAAATTCTTCAAATTCTTCTTGAAGTACTTTTTTTTCAATTTCATATACTTCATGTTTGATTTTCGGTCTTTAACTTATTTATTAAGTCTCTTAAGCTCGTTCATCATTTTTTGAGACTCATTCAAAGTTAAATCAAGAATATCCTACAATTCATTGCATCTTTCATAGTTATAAGATCTTACTTGACTTGTTTTACCTCGTGCCATGAAACAATTCTCATTGTTATCTTTGCATTCGTCATCTGAAGTGTCCTCATCTATCCAGCATCTAGAGGATTTGTTCATCTCATTTTCTAGAATTGTTATGATGCAAAGATTTACTATTTCTTCGTGTTTTGAAATGTCTTCAGCGCTCTAACTTCCAAAAGATTTGTTCTTGTTAAAGCCTCTGGAAAATTTTCTTTTTAAATTCGGGCACTCGGCTTGAATATATTCAAATCTTCTACACTCATAGCATTTTTCATCATTCTTATCCTGTTCGTTGTATTGCCTGGATCGCCTAGGTGGAATTCTTCCTTTCCTCGTATTCCTGAATCTTCTCATCAAGCCATCCATGTTTCTTGATAGCATAGAAATCTCTTCTTGGAGAGCTTCAGGATCATCATCAATTTCATTTTCAGCTATTTCAGTTGAGGCCTTGAATGCGATTGTTTTCGTTTTTTCTTCTTGACTAGTATTCTTGAGATGTATCTTTTCAAAGACTATGGGTTCTCCTCGTAGTTCATCATAGGATAATTTATTTTGATCCTGAGATTCAAGTGTGACGACTCTGCCACGTAGTTGGTAGGCTTCTGAGGATTTTTCTGACTTGATCACCACTCGTATATGATTCTCAAATGCTTTTAGATCACTGATTATTTTGCTGAATTTGGCAAACATCTCTTCAATAGACTCTCCTTTTTTCATTAAAAAAAGTTCGTAATCATGAACCAACATGTTGATATATGTTTCCTTTACTTTGTTGGTTCCTTCATATGTAACCTCAAACTTTTCCAATATTTCTTTGGTTGTGTCAGAGCTAGAGATTTTCTCATACTCTTCATCACTTATGGTATTCTAAAGCAGGTTTCTCGCTTTATTGTTAACTTGTACCACTTCTAATTGCTTTTTTGTATATGAATATATATCCCAGAATCAACAAGTGGTTGAGTAGTAGCTGGCAGGGGATCATTTCCTTTTTTGATGACTCTCCAAACTTTAACATCATATGCCTTGGCATAGATCTGCATACACACTTTCCAATGAGAGAAATGTTGTCCATTGAAGTGTGGCAGCATAACTTATGAAGTTCCTTCCTGGAAGAGAGCTCCTAAATAACTTGATTTGGCATGATCTTTTCTCACAAGCTGTTAAGCAAAAGAAAAATGTGAGCCTTGCTCTGATACTAATAAAAGTACATGGGGGTGGGGGGTGGGGGAATTATATATTTTAAACTTAATCTCCGTTAGTTGACTGGTTTTTCAATTAGTTGACTAGATGCAATAAACTAACAGTTGTAATAACAGAATATAAGATGCTGAAAGTAAATGCAGGAATTAAAGACACCGGAATTTTTATACCGGTTTGGATTCAATGTGAATCCTAGTCCAGTCCCCTTGGGTTGCAGGGGAGTTCTCTTTAGTGAATGATTTTCTTCGAGTACAATGAAAATGACATGATCACTCATCTCTTTTGATACAACGCCTTACCAGTGTTGCTCTCTCTTTCTTCTCTAACTTGTTACACAGTAGCTCTTAGAGAGCTACAATATTTATTTGTAGTAGAACAAATAGAGGGTGTTTGGTTTGATCAAATTATGTTTAGCTAAGGTATGATTATAGGTTTAAATACGTTGAGATAGAGGCTTGAATTCTGGAAATATTTTCCAACCAAGAGATTTGATCCTTGGAAAGAGATTGATTTATTGCAAGAATAAAAATGTTTCGTAACGGCTCTGTTGAACTTGAAATCTTGATCCTCTATATTTAGACACTTGATTGAGTATTCAGTGAGATATTGATTTATCTCTCTATATTTAGACACTTGATTGAGTATTCAGTGAGATCTTGATTTATTTGATTCCTTGAGTTTAGCTATAATTGATCCCATCTGTATCTTCTGTGATTTCTTCTTCCTTTAATCGTGTCCCGTTATTTCGTAGTATCTTTATGATTGATTTCTTCTTCCTTTAACCGTGCCTATGTTCCTTCAATCTTGTAACTCAATCCATACGTTCCTGGATCATTGCTAATTAATTTCGCCAATCCAAGAGTTCCTACACAAAAAGCAAATATATTATTTTCATCATTAAAATTAGATGTAACAGAAAGAACCAGTTCCTTTCACTTGAGAACCTTAAAGGAGGTAATGTCTCCTTTGGAAATGGGAAGAAAGGTAAGATCATTTGGGCTTGGAAAAGGTAGGTACGACTGATTCTCACTCTATTGAGAATTTCTACTTGATAGATGGACTGAAGTACAATATGATAAATGTATCACAATTTTGTGATAAAACATAACATGGTAGCATCTCATCTCTACAAGATTCTTTGTGATTAATCTTACCACTAACAAGAATTGCAGGGAAAAGTGTGAACAACATATATGTTGTGGATCTGTCCACATTTTTAGATAATGAACTCACTTGCTCATTTGCCATAAAAGTGTGTTGGATACCTCCTTTGCCATAAAAGACTTGGACATGATAGTCTAAGCTAACTCAATAAACTGGTCTCTAAGGACTTGGTGATAGGGATGCCTAATATTAAGCTCAAGGAAGATAAAGTTTGTGAGGCCAACGCAAGGGAGAAGCATGTAAGATCCTCTTTCAAAAGTAAGAAAATGGTAAGCACTACCAGGATGATGGAACTGGTCTATATGGATATTTGTGGACTAATGAGAACATTGAGAAGAGGTGGTAAGACATTTATATTGCTTGTTGATGATTACTCTAGGTTTACTTGGACATTGTTTTAACATTTAAAGATGAAGCATTTGACATGTACACCTTTTTTGTTATAAAAACTCGAAATAACTAGGTAATCAACTTGCATCAATTAGGTGTGATTATGGTACTGAATTTGAGAATGCTAAATTTGTTAAATTTTGTGATAAGCATGACATAAATAATAATTTTGCTTATAGGAATCCACAACAAAATGAAGTAGTTGAAATAAAGAATAGGACGTTGGAAGAAATGGATATGACTACGCTTCTTTCTAGTAAACTGCCCCATAGATTTTGGGAAAAAACTGTGAACGTTGCATGCTACATCATAAATAGGTGCAAGACTAGACCTCTTGTTTAGAAAAATACCTATGATTTACTTAAAGGGAGAAAGCCAAATATATCCCATCTTAGGGCATTTAGATGCAAGTGATTTGTGCACAATAATGGTAAAGACCCTAGGTAAGTTTGATCCAAAAAATGATGATCGAGTACTCTTGGGACATTCTTCACATAGTAAAGCTTATAAAATTTATAACAATATATCCATATGTGTAGAAGAATGTGTATATGTGGTTTTTGACAAAACTAACATTCTTTCTGAGAGGAAGAAACATGATGATGAAACAATTGGGATGATAAGAACTCAAATGAAACCACAACGCAGATTGAAGTTGCACCAATGGAAGGAACAAGTTATGGAATAGGTCCTTCAACCCAAGCAACTCGATAGGGGGAACTGAATAAAGAGGAACTGATTCTCAAACCTCGAGGGAACCTGTCCATGAACCTGTTCCTCAACAATAAAACATTGAAGCAAAATCTAGGGGAAACCAGCTGGTGGTGAAACCTTATAAGTATCAAAGTTCTCATCCCATTGAGAACATAATTACTGATCTAACCTTTGGAATCAAAACCAGACCGTCTTTGAAGAATCATTATGCATTTGATATTTTTTATCTCTTATTGAACCTAAAAATGTTACTGAGTCTTTGCTGGATGCAGACTGGGTGAATGCAATGCAAGATGAACTCAACCAATTTGAGAAAGACTCAAGGACAGATCAATAATTGGCATAAAATGGGTCTTTAGAAACAAACTTGACGAAGATGGAATAGTTATAAGGGACAAGGCAAGATTGGTCATTCGGATATAGTGAAGATGAGAGGATATACTATGATGAGACTTTTGCTCCAGTTGCAAGATTGGAAGCAATTAGACTTCTTATAGCCTTTACTGCTTACATGGAATTCACTCTCCATCAAATGGATGTCAAAAGAGTCTTCCTCAATGAATATTCAAAGGAAGAAGTGTTTATAAAGAAACTTCTAGTCTTTTAAAGTAAGGAATGTCCTGATCATGTGTACAATCTTGACAAGGCAGTTTACGGACTCAAGCATACTTCAAGAGCATGGTATAAAGAGAGTCAAAATTCTTGCTTGAGCATGCCTACAAGAGAGGTAAAATTGATACTACTTTGTTCTTGAAAGAAAAAGGTAAAGATCTTTTTGTAGTTCAAATATATGTTGATGATATAATCTTTGGAGCAACTATTAATAAGTTAAGTATAGAATTTACTAAACTAATAGGGGGTGAATTTGAAATGAGTATGATGGATGAGCTTAATTTCTTTTTAGGCTTATAAATTAAATAAAATTCAAATGGAACTATGATCCATCAACAGAAGTATGTGAAAGAGTTGCTTAAAAGGTTTAAAGTGAAAAACTCCAAAGAAATTCAAAGACCTAAAATAACAACCACAAAATTGGATATTGATGAACCTGGCTCATCTGTCGATCAAAAATTGTATAGGGGAATGACATCCTCTCTTATATCTCACTATTAGTAGATATGGCATTATTTTTAGTGTAGGCCCTTATGCTAGATTTTAGGCAAATCCAAAAGAGTCTCATTTGGCTGTTGTCAAGAGGATCTTGAGATACCTAAAAGGCACCACTGACCTCTGTCTATGGCATCCAAAAGATAGTAATTTCAACTTAGTGGGATATGTTGATGCTAATTATGCAGGTTTTCTTGTGGATAGAAAGAGCGTCCTGGGTATGGTACACTTTCTTGGCTCATGTCTTGTGTCTTAGGCCACCAAAAAACAAAATTTTATGGCTTTGTCTACTGTTGAAACTGAGTATGTTGTTGTTGCCTCATGTTATTCTCAATTGTTGTGGATCAAACAGTAATTAATGGACTTGGAATTTTTGTGAGATATATCATTTTATGTTATTGTATTATGAGTTTATTGATAGTACTAATATATCTCCTCTTGTTGCTTTCTTGAGTTGAAGGTCTCTTGGAAACAACCTCTCTGCCCCTCGGGGTAGGGGTAAGGTCTGCGTACATATTACCCTCCCCAGACCCCACTTGTGGGATCATACTAGGACATTGTTGTTGTTGGAATTGATGTGGGTTTCATTCCCATCCTTTGTAACACCAATACAATTAGTATGACCAAGAACCCGGTTCATCACAAAAGAACTAAGAACATAGATATGAGGCATCTCTTTTTGAGGGACAACTATGAAAAGGGTTTGATCACTCTAGAATTTTGTGCTACTGACAAGCAAATAGCTGACATATTCACAAAATCTCAAAGTAGAGATTAATTTGAAAGGAACATGTAAGAATTAGGGATGATTAAGATCACCTAAAAGGAATTAGTTCTAACTCTAAAATTTGTTAGACAATTTGTGAATTTTGTACATAGTCTCATACTTTCACTAGTATAGTCCTGTGCCATGTGCTAAAATATCTCATTAATTTCTAATGATATTATCTTTATTTTAATAGAAAATTCAGACTTACATAAGATATTTCTCCGTGAAGAACCTGGTTCATCAAGATTACATGGTATGTACTCTCCACTCTGCATATTTTGAAATAAGTGTATTTGGATTATGATCAAAAGGAGAGTAGCCTTTAATCCCAATCTTCCTTGAGCTTATCTGTTATAAAATTAACCAATTTCACCCAAGGAGAGTCCCAAAACACAATATGTGCCTAGGTTATAGGGAGAGTCCTCAACGACTTTTCTAATTGACTCGCAATTTGATTAGACTTCTGAAAATCTATCGTTACCCAGTTAAACTCTCCCTCCTTAAGTTGATTCGGCCTTACCTAATTTTTTTCATTCTAAACTTTCCTAGGGTAAAAAATATCTCTCTATCTTCTCTTATCTTCCCAACACTCACACTTCGTCTACAACCATCACCAATGGCTAGCCTCTCTAAAAATCCCTTATCACCACCCAAAGAATCCACACCCATACCTTCAACCACACCCTCAACCACTCCTATATCTAAGAAAGGAAGGTTCAAGATGTTTGCTCGCAAAGTAGTCATTGGAGGAGAAAAAATCAAGAAAATTAATAAGCAGTTAAAAGCAAAATGGGCAGAAGAACCCCAGAAATCCGAAGAATCTTTTAAGTCTGCAACTGAGGGGGAAGAAATAATTTTATCTAAAATAGAGGAGGTAATATCTGGTCCTAAGATTACACCTGCGACAATTTCTGGAGTTGCTAAAAATATGGAAAATACGTTTGTTTTGGTGGGCACTATGGCTGGGGCTGGAACCACTAAATTTGGAAAATTAGTGATAAAGCTAAAATGAAATAAAAAAGAGTGAGGGTGCTCAAGGTGAAAGGGAAATGGGAAAAGAATGAGTGGCTGACTCTTCCCCCACTCTTGTTGGTTTGACTGAAGAAACAAGAGCTATGGTATTGTGGAGTGGGGAATCTGATGGAGAGGACGAATGTTTGAGAGGAAAATAAGGTAGTGGGTCTGGAGATGCAAGTGTTGCTGAAGGGTTAGTAAGGTTGAGGAAGAGGTTCCAAGAACCTGTTCTATCTATGCAGGGACCCCTCGAAGACCTATTAAAATGGATGTCTGACAGTTACAATACTAAACAGAAGAAGAGTTCAGGAGTTAAAATCCCTACAACTGTTGGGGCAAATAAAAAGAGAAAAAATGCCTATATATCTCTGTAGAGACTCCTCCTACAAGAGGAAGAGCTTCAAGGAGTCAGAAGAAGCAGAGTAAGGACGAACTGGAAAAAGTCCACGAAGAGAGTAAGAGAAAAGTTATTCCAAAAGGAAAGAAGAAAATGGTTGAGCTTGTTGAGGTAGTTGAAATTGAGGAGATGGACCTGGTTCTTCATGATGAAGACAAGGCAGAGGAGGAAGAGGTTGCGACTCCAAAGAAAAAGAAAAGAAAGACTTCAAAAAAGAAGTCACCTTCAAGAACAATGTTTGAAGAGCCTTCTACCTTAGCGAAAAGAACCAGGTTTATCGTGAAATCTACAAAAGTGAAAGTAGTGAAGGAAGAAGAGAGTGAATAAGAAGAAACTAATGAAGAACAAGACAAGAAGGAAAAGTTTGGTAAAAGAAGCATCTTGAAGGGTATACTCCTCAAAGACTTGGAGGAGGAAGGCATGGTCATGCTGCTGCAAAACTACAATTGCAGGGTTGGGGGGACATGGTCCATTAGATAGATGGAAGGCTTTCCAGAGCTGAAGTTGTAAAGTTCATAAAAAATTGTGTGATAAAAAATGGTAGAGTCACCAGTGTGGTGAAGAGAGTGACTGTGAGCTTCGACGACAAGGAATTGGGAGAGATTTTGGGTGTACCTGCTGAAGGATGATTACAAAAAGCTCAAATGGCCAAGCCTAGAGAACCTCCTTACCTCCCTTGCCATTACAAGAAACATTGCTCACAATGAGTTAGAGCTAGAGGCCAAGGCTGTATATAAAAGTGAGATGAAGCCACCACACAAAGTGTTATTTGAATTTGTCAACAAGGACTTGTTGCCCAGGCAGTAAAGAAGGCATATTACCACATTCATGGACCTGGTCCTTATGGAATGCCTGGATAGTGGGAGGTAGATTAATTGGCCTGGGTTTATTAGCTAGCTCCTTGATAGGGTTCTAAATGGCACCAAAAATCACTCTAAACCCATTGGTTTCATTCTCACCATCGTACTAGATCACTTCAAGGTTCCGTTAAAGAAATGGGATGTTGGTACAAGCAAGGATCACTTTGGGGAAATACATTGACTGCATGTGACTATGAAGTCTGCACTGCTCCCAAAGAACCTGGTTCATCCAAGAAAGTACTAGTGAATAACAAAGTGACAGCCTTAGTAAAAGAGAGTGGGGCTAAGGATACAAAGATTGAGAGGCTGAAGAAGAGGTTGACTGAAGTAGAAACAGAGATGGATGCTCTCAAAGTTGAGCTTGCAAAGGAAAAAGACAAGAATGAAGGCATTCTTAATGTTATGTTGAAGCTTTTTTAGGCTAGAAACAAAGAACCTGGTCCTTCCCAACCTTAAAATGTTTCTAGCCTAGTTAGACAAACCAGTGACCCGGATGAGATTTGTTTTGTTCTTTTTGGTCATGATCCAGTATCTTTATTTGCTTTATGCTTTGTGGATGACTAGTATCAATGATAATCAACTGCTCTTGTGCTCTAATTGTTTGTTGATGCTTCTTAGATGGTTAATATCATTAGATTGATAAATTATGCCTGACTCCATGATTACATTTGAAGTAGCCCCAGTGGCTATAAGTGATATCTATTAAAATCTGGTTATCTAACTTAATTATGTAACTTTTCAATGATGCCAAAAGAGGAAAGATGGGTTGTGCTTTTTACTTTAGAATATGATGTTTATAACCTAATAAACCTGGTCCTTAATGATTTGTGACTTTAAAATGGAAAGTGTTCAAACATTATATTGATGTTGAGCTGAGTTGAAATAGATCTTATGCTTATGAAAAGTACAGAGTTTGTCATCATAAAAAAAGAGGAATTTATTTGCCTAAATGAAGTTTGTTTTGATCATTGACAAAGGAACTCAAGCATGAACTAGGTCCATACACAGTGTATAGAGACACTGGCAGTTCGAGCACAAGACATGCACGTGAAGTAGATAAGCTTAAGTGGTTATGTATGATATCTCCAGAATGAAAATGTTGCATAAGTGATAAGGAGAAGGTCTCCTTACTCGAAGAGAACTCTATCCTAGATAAGGGAAGAGTTAGAAGTTGAAGATAACTAGAACTCTTCCACCAAGGAAGAGTATAGCATTAGAACTCTAGTTATTCCCTATGCTACTAACTCTATATATTTCAGAATGTTCTTATTTACGGGATGCTCAAAAGATAAAGTTAAACGAGAGTTGAGAGCAATATAACAAGGCATTTTACAAACAATTCCCATGTGATTCAAGTGTGCGAAACTGAAGGTACATAAACCAGATAGAAGAACCAGTTCCAAGTGTTAGTCTTTTATTCTAGTTTCATTGTAATTGAGTTTTTGAGTTGTACATTTCTACTTTATCTAGAATCAATTGTACTAGGTACTTTGAGTATTGTATTCATAGAGTTAACTTGAAGTAGTTGCAATAATTAGAGGCTGGTTGCCACAAAGGGTTAGAGGTAATCCTTAGGCTTACAAAGAGTTTTGTAATTGCTATTTTTAGCTTATAGATTTAGTAAAGTGTTGGGGAAAATCCGACTAGGTAGTAGGTTGTAATTTTTTTTACCTTTTGGGCCGGATATTTTCCACGTATAAATACTTGTGTTCTTTACTTTCTGTATTTATTATTCCGCAACTGTAGTGCAAGGAACACATAGAAGATCTGTGTCCTTCTACAATCTGTGCACGCAAAAAATTAGACACCATACAAATCATCCTTCCCCATCTTGTGTGGTAGTGAAGTATAAAATATTAACCTTTCTAATAATTGTTCAATTTGATCATGTATATATAGATTGAAGTTTCTAAGAACAGATAAATGTTGCAGTAATCCTAAGGAAACTTAATCAAGGTATGTTGGCTAAACTTATTTGATAGAACCATAATCCATGAATTCCTCGTAAGTTCCAAAAGTGATTTGTTTATGCTCCTAATTCTATTATTTCGAATTGTTTCTAATGATTTATTTACCAAAATTTTTACGTACTTAAATCATGCTCAAATTTCTCTTATCATATTAAGCTCCCCTCGGGAATAATGTTTCAAATATGATTGTTGTATCAAATGCTTATGATTTTAACTCATGGTTCGATTGCAAATCACTATGCTCTCCTTTTGGAAGAAATTCAATTTGTTTAAGGCTATAATTTCTTATGTATTTAAAGCCATAATTTCTAAAATATAATATGTATTAATATTTTATGATGATCCTTAAAAGTAAATAAATAAGAGTATGAAATATGAAATGCGATCATCGTACCAAGAATGATGATTATCATGTATGGACAAACGTGCTAATGAAACGGAAGATTTTATAAAAGGTTATGAGATATATATTTATTTTATATAAAAATATTTTTGGGAGTATCGTTAGGTCTCCAAGGAACGGTAAGTTGTAAAGGCATAAGCCCGGAACTACATGTGCCGGTGTAGGAGATGATCGAGGGATGAATTCTCGCTATGATAGGTTGAGATTATTCCCTTAATTGGGGTGAATGGATAGCTATCAAAGACCATGTCGACCCACAAAATATTAGGATGAGACAGCCCAGCTGATTCGGCAGAGATCGTACACGATGTTGTGCACATGGTGGTATCGTGTTTCCATATCAACTCTCTTATAGTAGGGTGAGATGTCTTAGTCGATCGGGAAGAGATTGGAGTCCATGCCATACGCATGGTGATGTGTCATTGCTAAGGATCTCCAACCTAAATTATTAATATTTGTTTTAAGGTTTACTTTTTTTTTAACTTGGCATTTAAATATTGTTGATTTACATAGTATTTTTCATATTTCTCTCTTTTTATGTTGACATTCCATTCCATGAGAGGCTATTTAGCTTTACATACTAGTGTTATTTCATATATACTAACGTCTCTTGGCCGGGACACTGCATCTTCAATGGATGTAGGTGGTTCAATAATAGGCGACACTGATCATTGATAGCATCATAGCCCCTCCTCAACTAATTTGGTGAGCCTTACTCTATTTCGGAGCCTTGTGTCATTTTGGTCCTTGTATATTGTAATTCGAGGTATAGTCAGGGTCATGTAACTTGTACTTTTATATTGTACCTATATTCACATAGAGGCTCCGTAGATGTACTATGGGTTGTGTTTTAATTGGGGAAACAAACAAAAAATGATGTTGTAGTTTTCGGATGTCTCCACTTCTAAATTATTAACTTGTAATCTTTTGGTAACATTAAATGAAGCTCCTCAATAAATTGTTCCACATCTAATCTGCACTCAATAGTGATTGAAAACAGTCATTGGAAAATAGTACCCAAAAAAAAATCGGGATCGATTTTCATAGGGAGTTTAATATGGGTGTTAGGGGTATACACTTAACGAGAGCAAATAAAATAACTAAATTGCACTTCAAAACAAACGGTTTTATTTTTTACTTCAAAATTATCACTAACAATTATAAACTAATGAGAATAAACTAGAATAGGGAATGATTGTTTTTGTTGGTTTTACCAAATTGTTAAAAAGCCTAGGGATGTGACATTCATGTAGATATTCGCCTAATAAGTTAAATATGTTAAATACTTATTTTATTGATCGGGGAGTATTATAGCTCTTAACTCTAAGTTACTCACTCAATACCTCTTGGTCATAGAGTGATTTTAACCAATTTGGCTTTCTCAAGCCCAAATGGATATCAAGCTAGATAGGCAGAAAATAAAAAATAGCCAAATTTACAAGTGGTCATTCAAAAATAGCCACAGCTTAAAAAATCATCGAAGTTTAGCCACTTTTCATGTAAAGATAAGTATGATTGAAAACACTGTTCAAAAATTAAAATATACTCTAGTATAATATACTGGAACTCTAGTATAATATACTGGAGGTCCAACATACTTTGCTGGAACTCAGCAAAGTATACTAGAACTCAGTATATTATACTTGAGCCAACAAAGTATATCGGTCTAGCATAATGTGCTTGAAGTTCATACATAGCTTCACTGAACTCTAGTATATTATGCTGGACCGGTCTCTGTTGCAGCAAAATAGTGGCTATTTTTTAATGACTTGGCAAACGCTAGCTATTTTTGAATGACCAGTTCGAAAACTTGCTAGCCCGTGCTATTTTAACAGCTAAATAGTAGATATGAGCTCAAGTCAGAATTTCTCTATCTCTAGTTCAAACCCTTTAATTAGGATAATCAAATATTTAATTAGCCATATTTCTTGTTAGCCAAACTTTTCTAGACTAGGTCCCTCTTTCTAAAAAAAATACCAAGTCAAAAAGGCATGAATCAATTTTCGCAACCATTAATTCTATAATTAAAGCATAAATAAGGCTAAATAATTAACACTCAATCATAAACAAATATTAAATTAAATAATCATAAGGTTTATATACTAGGATTGGGTCGTAACCTAGTAAGAATCTAGCTACTTATAGTAAACAATAACAAAGAAGAAATACTAATTAAACTCATAATCTAAGATTAAATTGATTAACTATGATGTTTAAATCCTAAAATAGTGACATAACTCCTAAAATGGAAATTACAACGACTATAACAACTTGAACATCAAAATGTGACATAATAATATGATTCCCGTCTATTTATAGTGGCCCATAATTCTCTGACAAAAATGCCATTCGGGAGGTTCGCACATTGCTTCAGCTTGCCGGGACTTGGAATTTGCAGCTGCACACTTTGGTCTACAGCTGCAATGCTGCTTCTGCGGCCGCGCAATTCTTGTGTGATCCGCACTTCAGGCAAGTCTTCGAGTCATGATCATTTGCATACTCTCTGAGCTTTGGAATTCTTTGTCACTGCAGACCCTATTCTGCAGCCGTAAAATTCATGTGTGGTCTGCACATCTGCTCAAAGTCTACTAGTTTATTCACTAGTTTTGTGGCCACAGAGGGAATTCTGTTGTCCACACTTTCTTTTGCGGCCGCAGAAATACCTCTGCGGACCGCACTTCTTTTGTTCTGCGCCCCTTCTTGCCTTGTGAGTTGGAACACTTCTTTTTTTTAGTCGAATTTCTTTATGATAGCCTAAATTTCCAATATTCCTGCAATTTTACACTTTCATTAGTGTTGGGAACATAAATAGATGCTTTCGAACAAAAATAGAAGCAAAAAGTGCTAATAAGCGGTTAAAATCCTCACTTATCAGTAACGAAATGTGATGTTGTAGTCTTTCATCCCCTCACTGTCTACCTCTTGTAATTGACTATCAAATTGTTCATGGCAAGGTTGATTAGTAGGTACTAAGTATTGCTGGGTAACTCGGTTGAGCATGGATTTCGCTCTCCAAAGTCGGGACGTGACAGGTAATTCCTCCAACGTCACCATCCGCCTCAAATTCAATGGATGATTATGTACCACCCTCTTGCCTTCTTGTCTATCTCTTTCGACTAGATAGTTTTGCTCTGCTGCTGTAATTCAATAAGTTGGCAAATCCAACAAAATATTAAGGCCGTCCCCTTCATGGGATTTTTTTATATATATAGTATAATGAGGACTTATTTACTATTTTTCAACGTTCAATAAATACTTAAACTTTTTAAATAATTTATACAGAATTCCTCTTAAAAGGCCCTCATCCTTATACTCGTCTTGGCCGAATTGGCTTCCTA
Source organism: Nicotiana noctiflora (assembly GCA_032618575.1). Lineage (NCBI taxonomy): Eukaryota > Viridiplantae > Streptophyta > Magnoliopsida > Solanales > Solanaceae > Nicotiana > Nicotiana noctiflora. Next base: position 55,903 of record JASVEL010004436.1, read on the forward strand.
TGCTCTAGAATTGGTATTAGAAGGACAAGGTTTGGTTGTACTTTGGTAATGCATTTTATCGGGTCACTTATCCTGAATTGCTTCCTAGTTTAACCCAACGTTTTTCATGTGATCAGATGGATTTTCATTGGAAAAGCCCATCAAAAGTGAGATGGGCCCAGATTAAGGTCGGTTTCAAGTTTCTTCTCTCTTTTTTTTCGGAAAAAAAATAACAGATAGTTAGATTAATAATCGTAATTAAAAAAAAAACATAGTTTCAAAAGCAATCGAAATTTAGTTATTTTTTCACGTAAAGATAAAATTTGAACAAAAATATCTTTAAAAGTGTAAAAATATTCTAGCATAATATGTTCGAGTTTGAATTTTTTATATATGGGCTTCCAACATAATGTGGTGGTGTTCCAACATAATATGCGGGAAACTTATATGCAGGAGCACCAACTTTTTGTGTGCTGGAGTTTCAAAATAATATACTGAAAATTTATACGCATGAGCTCCATAATCTCGCATATTATGCTGAAACTTTCTGTGTTTTAGCAAAACAATGACTATTTTCAATAATTTTGCAAACGTCGACTATTTATCGATTACCAATTCCAAAACTATCTAACCCGTGCTATTTTCACTTTTCTATCTTCATAATTTTGTTGTTAGAATATGATATTTGTCCCACATTTGAACCCCAAGTTTTGGTCAGAATATCAAAGTTTCTCTCTCCTGCAGAACTTAACAAAAGAAATTCTAGCCTTATTCTGTAGATGTATGTAGTCTTCCAATACTGTTGCTACTTTGAAGTATCAAATTGCACATTCTGACCTGATAAAATAATGCAAACGTTACATAGAAAGTTTTAATTTTAACCAAATTGACATTGTTATATCATTGTCTTCAATGAGAAAATGTGGAGTAACTCAGTGAATAACCCAAGGAGCGTTTGGCTACTATTAGGCCTTCGTAGGAATGGCAAACGGTGCGGGGCGGGGCGGGGCGGGGCGGTTTTTCAGTATTCGCGGGGCGGGGCGGGGCGGGGCGGGGCGGGTTGCACCCTTTTCTTCTTATTTCACCCGTTCCACACAAAAGCCAATCCATCACCCCACACTTTAATTTTTTTATAATTCATCATAATTCAAGTGCCCATTATAGGTGACATGGTTCAAATATATGATCGATTCAAACAAAGATGTACTACTTGTAATGTGGTTACCAAAGAAACCAGATTATAGGCTCAACTGGGTTAACTACGATACATAACATTAGGTAGGTACTTTATATATATTTGGCTTAACAAAAAACCGGCAATATCACTTCTCACACTGAACAAGACTACTATTTCGCTTTGCGCACACACGAGGCAAGTTCTAGACATCAAATGCAATGTACAAAGTACATACAAACCTCACACAGACATGCCACATAACTCATTCATGATTGATTTTATCACGATACACCAATCAAAGCAGTTAAGCAAATTTTAAGAATTTATGATTTAAGGTATTTATACTAGAGTCAAAAATTGAACCTAAGCATCACAACTAGAATACTGACTATTCTCAAGATATTACAAAGCCGAGAGATATTGCCACGTGGTTCCTACTCCTAAAAATAAAAACTGCCTACACCCGGTTTAACTAAAAGCCCTTGGAAAAGAACCACACCAAAGAAAAATCAATGAGAAATTATGATAATATCTACACAAAAAATCTTTTTGGTGTTTTCTTTAGACTTACTTCCCTAAAGAAAACTGTATAGGAGATCCATCATTAAGATAATTCCAACATTTTTTTATGTTTTCTGCCTAAAAACAACTAACAAGAACAAAAAAAACAAATTCAAAAAATAAAATAATAATTCTTAAAACAAATAACTAAAATAATTAGCTAACGAAAATGACACTTAGTATAACAACAAAAACAACTAACAACTACTAATTTCTACAAGTTCTCACCCCACACTTAGATTAAAGCATTGTCCTCAATGCATGCACATATCGACAAAATAAGAAACAAAAAGAGTAGGATGCAAAGGAAACTCCCTGATCAAACAACGTGTTCATCCTCAGACGCTCTCCGCTTTTCATCATGTTCGTCCCTCTCTTCCTCATCATCTCCCTCACTGTCTGACTTCTCTGGCTTGGCTTCAAACTACTCAGGTGTGTTCATATCCTCATCATCGGGAAGTCTGTATCTATCTCCTACCCCAACCAGCTGTTGGGCATGAGCATGGAGCGGGTACTGCTGCTCCAATTCAGTCCTCTACTCAGATGTGGCCAGACGACCCCCTATCCGTAGCTAATAATCCATCACCACATAGAGATGGGCCATAAAACTATCATCTAGCGCATTGCACTCAGAAACTGTCAATGAAGCCATAGCAGTCTCGTCTTTCAGCCAGAGATTACTGACGTCCGTTTGTCGGATGGGCTGATCGATAGTGTGGTCAAACTCAGGCTCCTCCTAAACCCTGCCCTGCTCTAAGAACTGAGTCAAGAAATTAGGAAATGGAATTCGATCTATTTTCTTACTCGTTCTCAGTGATAACATCAGGTAGTGGATTAGATGTCCCGCATTCACCCTTTTCCGTGTCGTAAGGAAGTATAGCATACAGGTCTTCTCACGGCTCACGAGCGTGTCATGATTTTATGGTATGAGCCGTGCGTATCAGCTTAAGCCACACCTGAACCTCCACTTTCATCTTCTTCTTAAGGAACCTCTTATGACGATTTGTTACTTTATCCCTAACCTAAGAAGCCATAGAATCGACACCACAGAGCATGTGCCTTGGCTCTCTATATGTAGGCTGGCGAATGAATCGGTCCAATGGCTCCAAAGGAACATTTGGCGCACCTAAAAAATCGCATATCGCCTCGGCTGAAAAATCTATCAAGTATCCACGAATTGGCACCAACTCACGTGGGTCAAACCCTATACAAAATTCTCAGACTGGGTTTAGATTGATGTCCCATGTGTTCTTAATAACATAGCTTAACCACAAATCCTATGCCTCTTCAAATTGCTAGATACTTCGCTTTCACGTTGCGTTCTTGAATAGCTCCTTCCGGATGGACATGTTTAGGCCTAGAACGCATGTACTAATCCTTCGTATGCGGGGGGTATACTGTTTATGCCAAAATCCCTTTGTCTTGGGGTTGTGGGCGTATGGAAGCTACAACTACCACGGCTTGTGCTCCACTCAGGCTAAAGGTAGCTTCTCCCTTTTTTCTCTTCATTCGAGGAGGCGCAGAGGTCGCATTTGCTTTAGCTGGGGCATTTGAAGTGGCCTTTCCTTTGCCTGTGTCTTTTCGGGGAGGAATGTTCGTTCCTACACAAATAAGCAGTAGTTAGATAAAACTGCATTATACACTACACACATAATCTTGCTCAACTTTTCGAGGTTACTCAGAATTTACCTCGTATTTTCTTTATATTTCAATCTAATGACAACCCATAGGCTACCCATGAGCCATCCCACACTTATGTTTTTAACATGGTGCACGACTATATAATACAAGTCTATTAACCCCTATGTTGTAGCATGCACTTTTTGGGAGAGAATAGGGTGTTTAAAATTATAAGGAATTATGTTATGAGTTATTTAATTGTATGATAGACTTGTATTATGATTTGAAGTCAAGCTAGTTGTGGAACAAAAGTTGAAAAAAGGTTATCATAAGTTACAATCATAAATGTGTTAAAACTTAGGTCAAATATAACTGCAATTTTCTCCCAATATACTTAGAGTTATGGGGTGTTCCACCCATCAAAATGAAGATATATGAGTCTATTTTCTAACTCATTAAACTTTTTATCAATATGATATTGGAATAGAGAGATATGTACAAGTTTGCAAGTGTGCAGACTGCTAAGTGTTAAGTAGGTGTGTCACCTACTTGGTTAAATGAGAGCCCAAAAAAGGCAATTTCTGGTCAGCCAAAGCGCCCATTTAAGGGATTATCTCCAGAAATACAAACCTCATTATACATCACAAATAACAGGACCTAAACCCCTGCAAACCTGCTCCAAATAATTACCCACAAACCCTAATTGATTTTCTCTCTCTTTCAAGTTTTAATTGGGAGTAAAACCTGGAGTTTGAAGAATCAAGATAAGGGATGAGTTATCCAAAAAATAAGGTAAGTTTCCTGATCTCTTTCATATATTTTTTTCAGCTTTAAATTTATGGTAAGTCATTACATAATTGTAAGAACTCAGGGGATGGTTATCGGAAGCCGTAAGTTCGAGTTATTAACTTATAGCGGACTATTTTGTGGACTATTTTTTGTTGCTATTGGGCAGTGTGTTTTTCTAGTTTTTTGTGGAGTTTTGGAGAAGGAAGAGTGTGGAGAAACACCATATATATGCAGGGTTTTGGTCTGGTCGTCCGTCGTAATATTTCCGGGTCGTTTGACACTAGTACAATAGTCATTTTGTGTATGAAAAGATTGGAGTCTATTGACCTGTTCTGTAGTATTTGATGGTGTAATATAAGGCTGGGAAATAATGTATATATATTGTTATTGTTGTGTTATTGTGTTTTTGGATCTATCTTGAATTTGGAGGAAGTAAGGATTATAGGGGAGATGCTGCTCATTTTTATACAAAATAAGCTTGTCATCCGTTGTGCGATAGTTGTACCTTTCATAACTTGGTGATAGTATTATTATAATTATTCTTGATTAAGGTTCGAAGAGGCGAGTTCAACTTCGTGATTGGAAAGATTGTGATAAGGTATGTTAAGGCACTTTTTTCTTTCTTTTAGCATGATCTAAAGTGAAATGAATACGCTATTTTATAACAGATCTACTCCTAGCAACAAATGTTGGCTATGTTGTTATTTACTTATAAAATTATTCTAAGCAAGTGCTTATGATCCTTGAATCCTATTGAGGTTCATATTCAAGGTATAGATGTCCATAATTTTAATCGAAGGTACAACGACCGTAAGTCACTCTGAAAGGTTTCAAACGTGATTCCATGAGTCAGCATGCATTATATATAGTATCTATTTTACTCTACCGAGTTGCGCTATAGTCGGCCGGGTATGACACCTATTATACAACCACTGATCAGTTGGATTTACCGAGCTCCATGTGACTAGGTATGATTCTACCGAGCCTTATAATGGCTAGATACATTTTTACCGAGTCATCTTTGAAGCCGAGTACAATATGATAATGATAATGCCCACAGAGGCGAATATTTTAAAAGTTTATGTGTATAAAGTTATTATGAATTTCATATCAGTAGCCCCTAGAGGCACTTGGATGTTACATGTTGTATCTCCTCTACCTCTCTTTATATTACTATTTTTGTTTATGATTTCCTGCCTTACATACTCGGTATTTTATTGATTCTCACATTTCTTTTGCCTGGGGACTGCGTTTCATGCTCGCAGGTCTCGATAGACAGGTTAACATTCCTCCTAGTAGGCTATCAGCTTAGTAGAAAGTGTTGGTGCGCTCCACTAGCTTCGGAGTTGCCTATTTGGTCTGTATGATTTGGACATGTATCGATTGGTATTGCGGGGCCCTGTCCCGACCTTTGTGATGTGTATGTACTCTTAGAGGCTTGTAGACTGATGTCATGTATATGAAAGATTGTGTGGCCTTGTCAGCATATGTTCAGTGAACGAGTGTTCATTTTGTTCTTATATGACTGTATGTCACGTGTATAAGTTTGTATTATATGTTGGATCATCCTATGTAAAGTATTCCCTTATGTTTTATTCTGCTTATATCATGAGGACCTTTCCCGCTCATTTACCCATGATGGTATAATAAGAAAGATACGTTACGTTGGTACTCGGTTGAGTAAAGTATCGGGTGCCTATCGCAGCCCTCCAATTTGGATCGTGACAGTATTCTGGTCATTTTGTGTTTTAATACAAGTATTACTAATATATATATATATATATATATATATATATATAAAAGTTATTCCACCTTCTACCTTACATAAATAATGCATAGATTCCTTCATAACTTATAAATGTATTATTTCTGCGGAAAAGAAAAACATGAATCAAACATTATATTAACAACACTACATTTTATGTGGAAAAGAGGAAAAACAACCTAACATTGTATAACTTATGCTAGCTTCTATGTGGAAATTATTTTTTTCCCTTCTTTTAATCAAACAACCCCTATGTGTATATAACTTAAAATCTTTTTTCTTATTAGTATTCTTAAGAGTAGTTGGAGAGAGATAATCAAATGCGCGTTCTGTTCTAATTCTTTCACCGTGTGATGTATTAAGTCAAACTGTAAACTGTCCTAATCCATTTTTAGTCATATTAAAAGTCCAGGTGTAGCATGCTCCTTCAAGAACTTGTGGAGCTGTATTTTCAAGTTTATCACTTTTGAAACAATAAACAGAATGATGGGCAACTCAATGATTAGATAGATCATATAATATTAGAATGGAGAATAATTACATACTCCCATATTATAATATCAGCAACTCTAAGCTTAAATTTTAATACTTTGACCCCCAAGTACAGCACAAGTCGAAATACTTAATAATAATTTATACCATCCATAACCGACGTGGAACTAATAAAATAGTGTTCCTATTACCAACTAATATTGTTTTTAAAATCCCTTAATTAAACCATTAAAATTAATAATTTATTTTAAATTTTTATTTGTTAGGTGTTGTGGTTCATGAAACATAGTCATTATTTTGTTTGATAATCGCATGAATTATTGGTTTTGGTAAATAAAATTAGGCTTTTATATATGTAAACTAATTGAAAAGTGACGTTGAAGATCTAAAATTATGGTCTGGGTGTGCTTATAGATAAGCTTAATTAACTAATGTATGAAATCATTAATTATAATTAATGCGATTATACTATCTTTTCAGCTCATGTAAGCGTGATTAAGAGTTGTTTTTATTATTTTTATGCTACTATAGACGAATATATATGCATCTCTTAAAAATTAGAAGAGCCATGAGGAAGGAGCCCCGAGACCTCCCCCCACCCCCAAACACCCCCTGGGGGAACAAAAACAACTCTTTGGTATAGGTATTGGGAAAACCATTGTGTTTTTTGAGGTGGTATGATTAAGAATTAAAATTTAAATAGATGGAAAAGAGAAGTGTGTATGATTTAGGGGCGAGAGGGTGTTTACCCGATTGGGCATAATCCTGCAGTCGTTATTGCCCCTCTTCTTTAACGAACTTTTTGTTTGGGAAATGTTGATCTTCTAGGATATATATTTTGTATATATTTTCTTTTTACAAAGTGATTATTGCGGCAAAATGAAGTTTGAAAATGTCTGAATTTATACTTTTTAGTTAATAATGATCTTAAGAATGGGAAGCAAAAATATGTACGTCTACTTCGGAAGTTAGGCAAGGAATGTTTCAATAGCGTGTGAAGATATTTTATTTAATTTCTTGGATCTACTGAGATTCCTTTGAGTATTTCTTCGGAAAATACAAAATTCACAAAAGCAAAAACAGATTCCTTTTATTCACGACTAACAAATTAGTAACGATTTTAAAAGTAATCAGATTTCAGTCATTTTTCCACATAAAAATAAAATTTAAACAAAAATATCCTTAAAAATCCAAAAAAAATTCAATATGCTGGAGTTCAAATTTTTACATATGAAATTCTAGCATAATGTAGAGAAATTTCATAATGTGGTAGCGTTCCGACATAACATGCTAGAAATTTCAACGCAAGAGCTCTACAATCCAACATATTAATTATGCTAGAACTTTTTGTGTTCCATCTTGGGTATTTTTGTTCATATTTTATCTCCAAATAAAATGAGTTTGCAAATGTTGGCTATTTGCAATTATCAGTCCAAAAACTATCTATCCCACGTTATTTCACAAGGGAAAAAATGATTTACAACTGCTATTTAAAAATTAGCAACATTTCAAAAGTAATCAAAATTTAACCACTTTTTCTTATAAAAAAACAAAGACTCTTATAATATTTGAAAAAAAATCCAACATAATATGCTAGGGCTTGCAATTTTCATATATGAGGTTACAACATAATGTGCAGACTTTCCAATATAATGAGGTGGAAGTTTATACGCAGGGGCTCCATTATACAGTATAATGGAACTTTTTGTTTTTCAGCTAGAGTAATTTTGTCCAAATTTTATCTCCGCATAAATAATAAGTATTTTTTAATAACTTTATAAATGTTAACTATTTTTGAATTAACAGGCTCATTCTATTTTGACAATTTCCTTAAGTAGAATTTAATAATTATCTTTTGTAAATGTCCTTTACAATGCATGATTAGGAGATGGGATTATTAAACAGAAAGTGTGACTCAATAAAGGGCCAAATGACTTATTAGGGTGGCTCTAAACGAAATCATTTATGTCTTTAAGAAAATAAAATTGACTAATATAATGATGCTGGTGGTAGTTTTTTAATTCTCTTCATCCAATTAATAATATTGAAAGTTTGATAAGACAAAACCTAAGTGTCTTTTTCAATGGTGTACACAAAATTTTATTCTAGCAGTGTTGCCTATCGTCACATTCAACTTGTCTTTAAGTGGATATATATATATATATATATATATATATATATATATATATATATATATATATATATATATATATATTAGTATTAAAAGATTTGTTTTTTATATCAAATTGTGGCCTATTATTATACATATAAGATAAGTTAATTAGAAGAATATTGTATACGGTGAAAACCGGGGAACCGATTTTCCCTCGACGTGATACTTCGGAGAATGACCACGGAAGCACGGTTTCTCGAGTCAGTGGCCTCCCTTGAAGCCCGTCGATGCCTTGCCAAGAATAAACGATTACTAGAGGCCCGACGAGCGTAAACATCCCCCAAGGAATGCACCCGGGGTCGACCGATTTCCTCAAGAGGTTTGACGTCAGCCCTCACCCAACGTAAAGCCAACGGACTGTCCCATCTCATCCATTTTTATCATGTCAAAAGATTTTGTACTAAGTTTAGGCATCCCCTTTTCTATAAAAAAGGAGGTCATTAATGCCTTGTAAGGAGAGCTCCATTGGACGACGAAAAGCATAATATTTTCCCCCTCTCTCTTTCTAATTTGTTCATTCTCCTTAGTTCGAAGTTGTCCATATTCAATCGTCCTTTTAATCATTCAGAATAAGCCCGATCCCACTTTGCATTTATTGTCTTCTTACTTGCTCTTCGCCATATAGCTCAACATTGGCCATAGAGAGCCTTAGTTAATTGTATCTTTATGTGTTTCCCCGTCCCCGAGTGTCCCTGATAACTCGATCTCAGCTCAAGTCTCGGCCCCAAGGCCTCTATCGACCTACTCTTTGTCCGGGCAGCAGGCCCCTTCAGTTTGCTTACTGCTTCATCTTAGCTCGCATTCTATCGCTACACTTCACACTTTTAGCATCAACTACCCTAACAACTAGTTTGAGAATAGATCACGTATTTTTAGAATCTCATTTACAAATTTAATTGTTGTTACTATTTTCAAGGTAAACAGTTTGGCACCCACCGTGGGGCTAAAAATAATAGTAATTAATTTCTAGCTGGTTTCGTTACACAAACTCACATTATCTTTCACTCTTTTCTTGTCCAAGATCCTTTGATTTCAGGCTAAAATATCCGGCTCGATAAACGGAACTGAAAACAATAACCTTGAAAATCAGGGGGAAAATGGTGTGGCTTTCCTAGCCCCTGGAACACCTCCGTAGAATCCTGAGATCGCGCGGACGCAGACTCACGAGACACACAACAAGTTGGCGAAACCTCTCATGCTGACAGAAGCATAAAACACGGCTACCAACAGGAAGTACAAAAAGCCCCTGGCCCGGAAAGAACAAAAAGTAAGTCTTCACGTTATCTTAGAAATGTTGCACGCGGAGCAAATGGCCATCGCCCAGCTGCAAAGCCACCCGAGGCCCCCCAGCACAACGGCGCCAGAGACGGCTCCCCCCGTTGAGCGAACACTCGAAAGGTCAAGCAACAACAGATCGGTGGCCGATCCCATCATCGTAAAAATACTCGAGGACCTCACCAAAAGAATCAAATCAGTAGAAAATGATTGCGGCCAACGATAAAAAGGTCGAGACATACAAATCCAGGCTCGATCATATCCCAAGTGCACTCTCAGTCCTGAAAGTCTTGGATTTGAAGAAGTTCATTCAAAGGCCGTTCCCCGAGGAAGCAGCCCCAAAGCCCATCCTAGAAAATTTTAGAATGCTGGAGCTGCCTAAGTACAATGGCACCTCCGAACCTAACGAACACGTCACTGCTTATACCTGCACGGTAAAAGGCAACAACATAAAAAATGACGATACCGAGTCCATATTATTAAAAGAATTCGGAGAAATGCTTTCAAAGGGGGTCATGATATGGTACCACAACTTGGCTCCCAACTCCATAGATTTATTCGCCATGCTAGCAGAATCCTTCCTAAAAGCACATGCCGGAGCCATCAAGGTAGCAATAAGGAAGTCCAACATTTTCAAAATCAAGCAGATGGAGAATGAGATTTGCGGGAGTTCGTATCCCGCTTCCAGATGGAAAGAATAGAGCTACCGCCAGTCTCCGACGTTTGGGCAGTGCAGGCCTTTACCCCAGGCCTGAACGGACGAAACTTGATGGCCTCAAAACAACTAAAGAAGAATTTAATCGAATATCCGACCATAACCTTATCGGACGTTCACAACCGATACCAGCAAAAGAATAGGGCCAGGGATGACTGGCTGGGAACTTCTTCAGGCTCAATATACAAAAATAGACTCTTGGAAAAGGAGACGAAACTAAACAAAGAAAGATACCAACCATACCTCGAAGATAGAACAAACCCCCCGAGGTGCAACTTATCCCGCAACGAATGAAGGATAGATCGAGGATAGTACCCTCGAGGGCTCGTCAACAGAATCAATCTCGATCAAAAATTAATATCAATGAACGCGCCCCACCTATCAAAATACAATTTTAGAATCGACGTATCGGACATCGTGTTTGCTATCAGCAAAATTAGGGACACCAAGTGGCCCAGACCAATACAGTTAGACCCGTCACAGAGGAATTGCAACTTAGTATGTGAGTTCCACAATACACACGTTGACAAAATTGAGGATTGCCACCAATTACGAGAAAAAGTAGCCTGACTACTCAACAAAGGGCACCTTCGGGAATTCCTCGGTGACCGAGCCAAAAATCATTTCTGGGACACAGAGGCGACCAAGAAAATGAGGCAAATAATCCACAACACATCATCCACATGATTATGGGAGGCGTAGATACCCCACAGGAGCCCTTGATGAGGAAACCTAAAATATCCGTCACCAGGGAAAAACGGACTCAGGGATTTATCCCCGAGGACGCCCTTACATTCACTGAAGTAGGCACCGAGGCTCTGTTCCAACCCCACAACGATGCCCTAGTAATCTCTTTCCTTGTAAATTCTTTTCAAATAAAATGTGTACTAGTGGATTTAAGTAGCTCGATCAATATTATTAGGTTAAGAGTGGTAGAACAGCTCGGGTTGACTGAACGGATCGTACCCGCCACTCGGGTCCTTAATGGGTTCAACATGGTAAGCAAGACAATGAAATGGGAAATCATCCTCCCAATTACTGTGGCTGGCACAACCCAAGACACTAAATTCCATGTCATCGAAGGATATATGAGATATAATGCCTTGTTTGGACATCCATGGATACACTGCATGAGAGTGGTAACATACACTCTCCATCAGATGATAACATTTCCAATAAAGGATGGGATCAAAACCATCTATGGGGAGAAACATGTGATAAGGGAATGTTTGTCGTACACGATGTGTTGCCGACGCCCGCGCTTCTGCTCCCAGAAAAGCCAATGTGTGAATCAGACCTTGGACCCAGTCGGGTTTGACAGAAGTGAAATCCGTATCACGTGTCTGCCCTCAGTCGATCGTACTAAGCAAAACCCAAGGCGCCGCCGGCCTGCCTCACTTTAAGGTACGTCCACTTCTTTTATTTTAGATCAGAATAAGAACTAATCCCCATGCATGTACCCAACCCGAGAGATCGGACACTGACGCTATCAGAAGAATCGATACCCCCAAAGCATACCCATTGCACTCTTTTCTTTTGATCGAGTTTTTTATCCCAAAACGAGGAAAGAGTTTTTACCGGCAAGGTTTTTAACGAGGCAATAGCAGAAAAACTTCTAAAAGGAGAAAACTCCACAGGGTTTATCAAAGCCACCCTAACGGCCAACCTACAAGCGACGAAGGACATTCCCCTTAGCAGCTATCCAATCCAAAGGATATGGAGCAACATCAAAGCATAGGTTCTTACGAGAAGACGGTGTATAGGGCAGAACGATCAATAGAATCGAAATCTGCCAGAGCGGAAGCATGTACTATTATCGGGTATTCAATCAAAAAATATCCATTTTTTCTCATGAAAGAAAAGGAAGGCTCCCTCTCGAAGTAAAACAAATCATCGAAGCAACCGTATTCGGCAAAAAATGAGCCGACCGAGCACAAAACAGCATGCATACTATGCCGATGAACCGAAGAATATCTTTCAGCATCTCATTCCACAAAAAAGAGGTATGAAGCTCAAAAACATTCAATATACTCGGAGACTTAAGAGGTTCAGCTCCCCTACGACCCGAGGGTCGGGACTTCGGGCTCACAAAGCCCCCGCAATACAACCCCAAGATTACAAAAGGCGAGATTCAAGCCTGAACTGATCTGATATACTCGGAGACTCAATATATGAAAATTCTAAACAACTTGCACAATCCCAGGGATAGAACGCCAGGCTCATCAAGCCCCAGAGTATAACTCTGAACTCACGAGAAGCTGTCTTCAAGAAAACTCGATGACTCGGAAGTTGTCTCCAATCGCCATACAACTAGAAAAATCTGAATATGTAAGACCCTAACGGGCAGCCTCGGCATAACCAGATATATTCTACAAACTGTAAGACCTCAACAGGCATAACAAACTGTAAGACCTCAACAGGCATTATAAAATTATAAGACCTCAACAGGCATGAAAATCCCGATACTTAGGCTATACTTCATATTTGTAAGGCTCCCTAAAGGGCATACCCTCGATGTAGATGCCTAACCTATCACTAAGGGAGAAAAAATTGCACTACCAAACACATGCGACTATGGTCGAAATGGTTGATACAGCCAGAATAACGCGACTCGGGGATGCCTGACTATTGCTAAAAAATTGCAGGCCATCACTCCAACATACTTTGGAAAGAACCCGATTAAAACAGGCTTCCATCTACAAGCAAAAACGAGCTCCTGCAACGTCGGCTCCAGAAATGCAACAACTTCGATCTACTTGACATGCGAGCTATGAACCTTATGAGGTGCTTGAAATACCACCAACAATGACTTGTAATCGAGGTTCTTCTGGTATCGACGACGGGTCAGGAATAAATACTACACAAAGACCTTAATGTGCGAATACAAAGCCTACACAAAGCCCACGGTCAAAAAATAGTGTAAGAGCCATTGTCGCCAGCTAAGTAAGCCTACGGGCCACATATTGAAAGGTCTCTACGACCAGATAGCGTAAGAGCCATTGTCGCCGGCTAAAAAATCTTGACAACTTGAGGATTAAAATGAGCTCAAATCGTGACCCGATATGGAGACCGGATCCAAAATAGTTAACTATACAAGCCGACGGGCCACATATCACAAGGTCTCTAAGACTAAGCAACATAAATTGTAGTAAAATCTAAGGGTCAACTACAGCTCAGATCGCAATGCGAACCGGAGATTGGGCCGTAAGATTACAATTAGCCTACGGGCACGGCATAAGTACTACTATCGCCAGGATCTCAATGAGATTTAAGGGTCAATTACAGCTCGAATCGCAATGCGATTTTGAGACTGGACTCGAAAACTACGAGATGCCAAGAGGCGAGTAATAAAAGCCACTGTCGCCAACCAGAAATTTATGGTAATTCAAGGGTAAATTACATGTCAGATCGCAATGTGACCCGAAGACTGGGCTTGAAAGTTATAATATGCCTAAGGGCAAGGCATGAGTGCCACTATCGCTGACCAGGGAATCGAAAAACCTCACGAGTCAATTGCAGCCCGAATCGCAACGTGACTCAGGGCCTAGACCGGAAGATTGCAAAGTGACTACGAGCGCGACATGAACGCCACAATCTCCAATTCAAGGTAACTTAAGGGTCGATCGCAGCCCAAATCATAACGCGACTCGAGATTGGACCTGGAAGCTGTGATGTGGCTGGGGTAAAGCATGAACGTAGGCACAACGTGAACGCCAGCATCTCCAATTCAAGGCAATTTAAGGGTCGATTATATCTCGAATCGCAATGCGACTCAGAGACCGGACCCAAAAATTGCAAAACGGCCAAGGGCTGGGAGTGAAAGCCATCAACACCGGCCAGAGAATCAAAGAAACTTAAGGGTCAATTGTTGCTCGAATCGCAATGCGACTCGAAGACTAGGCCCGAGATAGTTAAAGCACAGCATGCCTAAGAGTGTGGACCAACTACCATATGCCCGTACAAGCACAAAAAACTTAAAGAACATGAAAGGTCGAAGCAAGAGCACAACTCAGAGGCAATCCAAAGCAGCCAGGCCAAACGCAAAAGTCCTAAAACTCATACACATCAAGAAATCGTGCCTAAAGACCTTCGATCAATTCCGAGCCTACTAGGATCCCTCCGATCGTCCAAAACCGACCCGCCTGGTCGAGATCAATGAGAAAATATAAAGGTACCTAAGTTACAAAATTACAAATTCCTTCTATATATTGCATACGCAAGAAAAAAAGGGGGGGCACACTTTCCATCTACAGGCATACTTCGCGTGCATGAGAAGCAAAACAACAAAACTGCAGAATCGACACTCCACACCAAAGGAAGCCACAGCCCGCCAAAATTTCACCCTCCAAAAGAAATAATCTATCACCACGGTTATTCTCCTTGATCGAGCCAATTCCTCCGGGGCAACGGAACCCCTTGCGGTATATGCTCGAGTACCTCTCTCCAGATCTACGACCCTTTGTCAAAGTCTCACTCCAATCCAGCCTGAACATCAGCGGCGCCCTTTGGTTTCCCGGTCATACCCGGCCGATATTTGATGCTGACACAAAGGAAGTTGGGATTCAAAGGACAAAGACCCTATCTGAGGGATCCGCCCCCTTCGAAGCATAAGCCCACACTTGAGCATTTAGCTCCCTACGAGCCGCTCTGGTGAGATCAACATCGCCCTTAAGGTACTCTAAAAATCCACTCCTTTTCTGCAGCTGATATAAACGAAAAGGGTGAGGGTTAGCCCTAAAGATAGAAGGGGCAAAGAACATATTATAAAAGTCCACATACTCCATCAAATAGCTCACATATTTTGAGCCCATCCCCGGATATAAAGGGCCCCAAAGATAGTCGGCTTAGTCGAGGCATTCTCCTCAGAAGAACAAAGCGGGCTCACCTTGATAAAAGGCTCCGGTAGATCACATATCTCATTATTAACGTCGCCCGCCTGGAGATCTACAACCTCAGAAGGAGGCGCATCCACACCCCCGAGGAACCATCCGACGCTAGTAATGCCCACAACGGAGGAAGGAAAAAAGGACTGTTGAGTTCACCGCCATCAAAGACAGAATCGGCGAAACAGGGGGCATGCCACCCGAAGGATATCCTTTCATCCCTACAAGCAACTAAAGGGGGAATCGAAGGCGTTGCACTAATGCCCGAGAGGAACAACTCGCCTGAGCCCGAACTCTACCTCCTCTAAATAAAGCAGCCATTAAAGGCAGGCCCTGACGGCCCCCAAAGATGCAAAGGCAACCAAGAACATCGGCCGTTAGTGCATGTCTCACGCCATACGATAGCCAAATCCCCCAACGCAGTAAAATAAAGCTCCTAAAGGCCAGCAAGGCCTTCAGTAACACAAGAACAGCGCACAAAGGCTTCCAATAAAGGAAGATAGCCAGCAGATGTAGTGGCATCTTGACGAACACTCGTATGGAACAACCCTCAAACTTCTATTAGGGCAATCCAATCGTAAGTAGATCTTTGTAGGAACCCGCATTGGGGGAGCCGCAAGTGCCCCTAATCCTGCCAGCCCTCGGTCAGGCCTCCTATCGAAGGTCACTATAAAGTCCGAAGACATCATCCTCGCCTTCACGGCAAAATGTCTGGCGGCCCAATGTTACTGGTCTTTTTTTTAAGTCGAAGCATGATGAACTTTAAGCGGAGCTATTTTTTCAAGTAAAGTCCCTACAAAAGTCAGAAGAAGTGCTCGAATACAAGTAAACGTAGCTAACCATATGCATCATGTAGAGGGTTATCTACATCAATATTGATGGACGCCCCCAGGTACTCAAAGATGAACTTCGCCCGAGATAACACTCCTGAAAGTTCTAGAATTCAATAATCTCTAAATAATTCGGAGGGCACGGTAACCCAGACCTATCGGAATGAATGCTCGCGCTCATATCAGATGTCGAAAGTCCACAAGTAAAAGGAAACGTTCAAAGGGCCTCAAAAAGCATAAAAACATTCAAAAGCAAAGCAAAGTGAGGCAGAAGTCTGAAATAGGTTTATTCATATTCATAAGAAATACATAGACAAACGGCCCTTGGGGAGTCCTTACATATGACTACAAAAGCCCGTGATAGGATCATTACACAGGAGAAAAATCTGAAGGTATGCCTACAGCAAAAACTTAAGGGTCTATCCGGCCCTTTTGCGACATCTCTATCATCGTCCACTCGAGCATACACCCTCAAAGACAACATCACCCACGTCTGAGGCCCTTGGGGACCCCACCTCGAGTCCTTAGAATGGCATCTTCAAAGGGAAGAGAGGTGGGAGAAGGATACGAGAAGTGGCTGGGTGAAACATCAGGCCATGGAGAAACCCGCCAATATCAACCCCGCCAAGACACTTCTCAAGATATTGACCCAGCCCGGGAGGCAACAGTCGGTGGGAACCGCCGCCACACTCCCAGAAATCTAAAATGGGTATAACGCACCGATCCGAGGAAGAAGGGTAAACATCAGTGTATATACACCCTCTTGAGTGGCGATACATAGTTTGAAAGAAGAGACCTCCCAGGGTCGGGAGGAGTCGGCCCTCTACCTCATCGCCCCGACCTGATAGCGACAATAGCAATAGCAATAGCAGCAATAGTGACAACAACAGCATCACGACGGTGTGATTTTGCTTAATCAAAAAGAGACTACAAAAGGAGTCAGGGCATATATGGCATGAAATCATGACACCTGGGGTCTCCAACATTGCAAGACGGTGGAACTTCAAGAGCAGTAGAGCATGAATGAAAGATTTTTATCAAAGAAAGTAGGAGTAAGAAAGGTAACCACCAATAGCCCCATTTATAGGGGGAACAAAGCAACCGAAGACGCTATTACCGCCCTCGAAAAACGTAATAGCAGGCGCAATCAATATGTTCATAGAAACTGAATTGATAGTAATAACTCCAAAAGTCATAGCCTTTCGGGTGGCCCTGGAGAAGCGAAAAGGCTAAATACTCCGGTACCTATCGAAGGAAGGATGAGCCATTGGTATGATACCACTACTAAGGATCAAGAAATAATGTGCTCATATCGTTTCTTATCACTTCCCTCTAAGAAATGCGGAGACTATATGTATGTAGTGAAAATAGGGGAACCGATTTTCCCTCGACGTGATATTTCAGAGAATGACCCCTAAAGCATGGGAAGCCTCGCTCGAAGCTCGCCGATGACATGCCATGAATAAACGATTACTAGATGCCCGACAAGCGCAAACATCCCCCGAGGAATGCACCCGGGGTCGACCAAATCTCCTTAAGCAGTTCGATGCCAGCCCTGACATAACGTAAAGCCAATGGACTGTCCCATCTCATTCTTTTTTGTCATGTCATAAGGGTTTGTACTAAGTTTGGGCATCTCCTTTTCTATAAAAAGAGGGTCATTAACTCTTTGTGAGTAGAGCTTCATTGGACCACAAAAAGCAATAATATCTCTCTCTCTCTCTCTCTCTCTCTCTCTCTCTCTCTCTCTCTCTCTCTAATTTGTTCATTCTCCTTAGTTCGAAGTCGCCTATATTCAATTAACCTTTTCATCATTCAGAATAGGCCCGAGGCCACTTCGTATTTATTGTCTTCGTAATTGCTCTTCGCCATATAGCTCAATATTGGCCATAGAGAGCCTTAGTTAATTGTATCTTTACGTATTTCCCCGTCCCCGACTGTCCCCGATAACTCGATCTCTGCTCAAGTCTCGGCCCCGAGGCCTCCATCGACCTACTCTGAGTCCGGCCAGCAGGCCCCTTCGGTTTGCTTACTACTTCGTCTTAGCTCGCGGTCTATCGCTACACTTCACACTTTTAGCATTAACTGCCCTAACAACTAGTTTGAGAATAGATCACGTATATTTAGAATCTCATTTATAAATTTAACTGTTGTTACCATTTTTACGATAAACAAATATATTTATACATGTATATAATGAATTTAGTAGGTATTTCCACTAATGGCCTCCTTCATCTTTTGTTCATGCTCAAAAGATTACGAAAATGAGACGCTGCTAGTTGTAAATAATAAATATTGTTGGGCTAAACCAGCTCAAGTACACTCTTAAAATGGCGTGACATTGTTCGCTTTAGGCCAAGCCGGCACGGTTTTCCCCAAAGACCTCAAACCATTAATAGATCCCTACACCTTATATACAGACTCCCAATTTTTTTAGCTACCAATATCGGACTTTGTTTGCACACCCGACAAATATGTACTTTAAAAGTTAAAAAAGAGAAGAAAAATAAGGTAAAGGAGAGGAACTTAATAAACAATAAGTCGTGCAAAGCCGGCCAAAATGCCAATTGTAAAATGCATTCCCAAGAGAACAAATCTGATCTTTTGGAGTTGTTCAAATCTCTCTGTTCTACAAAAGAAAATTAGATTTTATTCCCCTCATATATATGTGGTTGTTTTTGTTCTTTTCATTTTCTTTACTATTTTTAGGTTATTATCTTTTGTGCAAGTGTTTTTGTCTCTTTTGAGATCGTGCAAAGGTTGGTGCGGCCTTTAAAGTACATTGAAGGAGAATACTTACAGAAATTTCAAGGAAGATTTATTTGATAAAAAAACAACTGTATTGTACATTTTCATTATAAATAAATTAAAATAGGAGTATAATTATTGTTCATGTAGGTCAGATGAATGGAAGAGTCTCTGACGTGTAGCTGAAAGCGAAAAGACCGGCAGAATCAAAGGTGGTACATGAATTGGCAAGAGAGAAAATTGAAGTGTTCAGGATTCAAAATCCCAAAAAATGAATTCATATATCATATCTAAGTGTATTTTCAGATCTTAAACCTAGATATAGATTTTTTTTTTTGGTACATTGGAAAGTACTAAAAAGCAATACTATAAAATCTTTCAGAAGCTACTATGCTTAAATCTGGGTAGGAGTAAAAACACCATTTTCATGGCCACATCTTTCCATATTATTGAATCTTCCTTATGTCTATGGTATTTATTCCCCAAAAAATATACACATATGTTTTCCAAGAATCATAGTAGTAATGTACGTATGATTTTGGTATAGTATTCAGTATATATTCTCTAACCTTCAAGTTCTTTCCATTACAAATTAAATCTCCTAATAAAACTAAAAATACGCTTAGGCAATGTTGGACCAAATAAATATTTTTCCAACAACATTAATCTTTTATCTCCGCCAATGGTTTTTCTATATATGAATCTGCATGCATTAAAAGATTCTCATTTTCGCAAAAAACTCATCTTGTGAAATGCTGAACCTTGGAGGTCCAAAAGTACAAATGTTCTATGAAACTTGTCTCTCACTTGATTTTTGTTACATATATACAACAATAAAATATTAGTACAAAGATAAAAACTGTAATTTTCACTACCTACCACATTCTAACCGTCACATTCCAAAAAACAAACTAGAATGAGTTCTCATATTATAAGAGAGCAAAAACCAGTTGTAATTGTTGCGTGGGGATATTGTTTTTTAGTATATATATACATACAAGTTACAACACAATACAACTACTAGGGTAACAATGGTTAGGTTTAGAGACAAGATACGAGCTTGGCGCTTACTGTGTCTGATTTTGGCAGTTGTTTTAAGGATGTCAGTACTCGTCTTCCATGATCTACTGTCCTTACTTATTCTTCATTTCCCTTAACTAAATTCAACCCCCCTCCCCCATCGTTTTTATAGACAAGAAAAACAATATACCACGTTCTCTCAATTATTTTTATACAGAGCTCAAAAAAGTTTTCTTCGAGAAAATGATATGTTTAAAATAGTCTTATGTTATGTCCTCTAAGTTAGCAAAAAGTGTGCTCTTTCGGACTTCAACGTTTTACAAACTTAACTATTAATTTATGTGAACTTATTTGACTAGGCACGGAGTTTAAGAAAAAATAAAGACTTTTGAAATTTGGGGTCATAAGTAACTCAAAAAGGGGTCAGAGTATTTGTGTGGTTATAATAACTTCTCGTTGTTATTTTTGGTCATGTCTAGTGCAATTTGGTGTTCTAGTCTCTAGATTTGACATTTGCTAGTATTTCAAGTTAAATCTTTTTCTTTCGTAGTTTCCTGTTGCGGCCAAACGCACACACAAATATACGCGATCATCAAGAAATAATGTGACTAAAAGTCTGAGTCGATCCCACGAGGACTTATGATTAACTTATTAACTAAATTATACTATCCTAATTATCTATACAAGAATTAAACCGAGAAGTATTTGATTCTAAACTAATTAAAATAATGAAAAGAAATAATGAACTTTGGACAGAGAAAGAGCGGATTTTCATGATATCAATGTAATGAAAATGATCTAGGGTTATGAGCTATCTAACATTCCTATTGTATTCTTCAATTGAATTGACTAACTAATTTATCTAGTTTATTGGTTGACATGGTTAATATTGCTCATAAGAATCTGTCGAGTTCATACTCTCCTATTCAAGCTAACCTAACGCCTATATGTTTATGGAGTTAGAATTAACAAGAACGCATTTATGATTCCTGTAAATCAACCAAGCAATACAATTAGGTATATATCTATCCTAACCGCGAATTCGTTCCCCGATGCCCAGGTTCAAGAACTTACTCTATTCAATCCTATTTGCATTCTAGAATTCCCACTTTCGAGTTCAACTCTAGATTCGTAGATGGTATTCAATTGGTGATCAAGCAATCAAATAATTAACTGCATGATTGAATAAATAAACCAATATGATAAACTAAGAAATTAAAATCAATCTCCGAATAACAATAGACATGAAAGAACCACAACCCTAGAACGTGAAGTTTAGCTCTACATAGACATGGTAGCAAAACAGCAAATCATACAAAGAAACATAAAATGACTAAGTTGGTGAAAGAAAAGATGAAACCAGCCTCTACGGCGGTTCTGTGCTTGTGTTTTCCTCTCAAAAACGTCCTCCTCTCTCAAAATACATTTTTTCATGTATATATACCAAGTAAGGTTGGGCCCAAATAATTATACCTTCTCCAATGTGAAATTGGACACTTTTCCCGAGTTTGACTAGCGCGATAGCGCTAGCGGTCCCGCTAGTGGCCCAGTGTTCTGCCTGACGAGCGCGACCTGAGCGCGATCGCGCTATTGACCCGCATTTTTCACCTTGTTCTGTTTCGAATTTGGAAAAATGTAAAAGATAAAAGTTGTATCCCTTTCAGTTAGCTTTCCAACCATATATTGTGGAGCCAAAATAAAGTTCTAAAAAAAAGTTATATCTATTTTACTAGACAGTGTGCAATATGTCTACTAGAGTCTTTGTTTGCTCTAACTATCATCTGTTGACCCCTAGCACGATCCCGACTTACTCCTTGAACTTTTACTCTAACTTTAAAGCTCCAAATCACTTAAATTCATTCCATAACATCCACATAACTCGGAATCGCTCCTACAAGGCATAGAATACATTATTAGTGCAAAATACTAGCGACTAAAGCTCAAACTTAATTAAAGTGCAGTAAATTAAGTGTAATAAGCGGCTAAAATACGTAATTATAGCCTATCATCATTTCCCTTACAATTTTTTAAGTATTGAGTGAAGTCAAAGATACTCACTTTTAATAAACTTAAGGACGAAAACTGCTTACGTGTATATTTAAGGGGCTATTTTAAACATATCCCAAACATAATGGACCATTTTTGCCATTTTCTCTCTTTTGTTCTGCCAAACTCAAGAATCATCATTAATCATTTTTTAGCAAAAAGACTCATTAATTCAGTGGATTAAAAGCCATGCCCCAATGATTAGATTATGACAGTTCTCCTTCTAATCAGTCTTCAAAGCATAATAACTAAGTCCAAGATTGCACTAATCTTATATGAAAGGATGGAAACTGTTCTTATTTTATCATTGCATGAACTTGGTCCCACTTCTGAGTTGTCCATTGCCTGTTATTTGGCCCTACAGTGGACTCCTAGAGATTCCATATGGAATTATGGAATTCAATATACAAATTTATTATACTACTAAACATTCTTCCATAATCCTTATCACCCCTTCTAGTATAAATAAGTTCCCAACTTTTAGCAAATTCCAACTGAGATCATCCTCAAAAGCTTCTTTTGAGAATATTTAGTGGTTATATTTTTTCTCATTCTCCCCTCCCTACTAGACTTTCAATTTAAAAAAAAAAAAAACAATAAATGGAGTCTGTGGGAGCTTTCTTTGATGAAGAATGTCAATCTTTGAGCAGAATGTTCTTTACTGAAAATTCAGATTTAATGTTTCAATTGCAACAATGTGATCATCCATCAGACTTAACTTGGCATGATCAAGAAGCTAACAAGAATGTGATTGACAATACTAATACTGAAGGGAGTTTTTTCTCTTCTCCTTATCATAGTCATAATTGCAACTTAGAGTATTTTTCTCAAGAAAATAGCAATGACAGCAGAGAAAGTGATGCCATGTTTTTTCTCAACAATACAAGTCATGAGTATCTGCAACATTATAATGGTGTTACTAATCTCATTCAAGTAACAAACAACCACCCTGATGAGTCCACTGATTTTTACATGATGGGCCACAAAAATCTTGAAAATTCATCGGTTAATCCATCGTTTCAAGACGACGATTTCATGAAAGAAATGGTCAGCTTGAAAGATGACATAGGTAAGGAAATGCTGCTAAAGAGGAAGTTTCATGAAGTAGAACTTCAATCAGGAGCTGAGGATCAGAAACTGGAGGACACTAAGAATCCCAAGAAGAAATCGCGGATGTCAAGAGTGGTGAGTTTATTAAAAAAGTTTTAACTACAGAAATTGATTGTCTTTGTGCTAGAATCTTGAATAGGGTTAATTATTTTTACTCAATGCAGGAACCAAAAAATAAGAAGATTGGTCAGCCAAAAGTGAAAAAGAACCAGAAAAACAAGCAAATTAACAATGAAGAAGTAGGAGAGCAAGAGAGTAATAATGCAGGAAATAGTAAGAGTGGACAGAGCACAAGTAGTTGTAGCGCTGAGGAAGATTCCAATGGTTCTCAAGAATTAAACACAAATTCTGACAATAAAATCAACTTGAATAGTAAAACAAGGGCCAGCAGAGGGACTGCAACAGATCCTCAGAGCCTTTATGCAAGGGTAAGAAACATCAGCTTTATTCAATTATTGTTTCTTCAATCCGTTGAAATGTACACTTCGATCTAAAAACTCAACTTAAACACACTCATAGTTTAGATTTTTATACAGTCATGTAACGTGAAAGATAACTATGATAACTGTATGTAAAAAGTGAAACTTGGAAAATAAGGCAAGTTACATGCTACAACAATAATAACAACCTAGTAAGAGGCGGAGCCACAGTGTTGGTTACGGGTTCGGCCGTACCCGATAGCTTTTGTTCAAACTTTTGAATGTGTATTAAAATCCAATGAATATATAAAAATTATTAATTTAGAACTCAGTAACTTAACAGAATTATAATCCCGAACCCATAAGGTTCAGATACTAGCTCTACTCCTGAACCCAGTGGAATCCCACGAGTGGGGTCTGGGGAGGGTAGTATGTACGGACACGTTACCCCAACCTATGATGGTATAGAGGTTATTTCCGAACGACCCTTGGCTCAAGAAACTTAGCCGAAAAAAGTTACCCGCTACGACAAGTTGGAAGCACAGCTAATAACTATCCATGTACATAAGTTAAATCCTAAAACTAAAAGGACAGCCGGGTGCATAAGACATTCCTCGTTCGCGTTGGATCCGGGAAAGGACCGCACTACAAAGAATGTGATGTAGATAGCCTACCTAATGCAAGCATTAGTGGCTTCCTCCACGGCTCGATACCTTCAAGCTAAATCCTAAAACTAATATTTTTTATTTACAAACTGCAGAGAAGAAGAGAGAAAATTAATGAAAGATTGAAGATCTTGCAGAATCTTGTCCCCAATGGCACAAAGGTAAACAATGCTTTTGGAGTATTATCATATTACATCCACTTGAAATAGTATGTATAGATAGCATTCTGTTGTTTCCTAAAGGGTGTTGAAGATAATCAAGAATAGTCATCTGATTCACTTCTTTAATTTGTGTAACTCAGGTTGACATAAGCACAATGCTTGAAGAAGCCGTCCTATATGTGAAGTTTCTGCAACTACAAATTAAGGTATAAAAACCAAAGTTTCTCCTTCCTTTTTTGCTTTCTTTATTATTTGATTAGATTGAAATCAGAAGGAATATAATCTTAATAACTAATTAAATACTTCCCACTTACTGCAGTTACTGAGCTCTGATGATATGTGGATGTATGCTCCAATTGCTTACAATGGGATGGAGATGGACCTCTCTCGTGCCTAATTTATAAATTTGGAAGCAATAATATGCCATTTGCTTTTAATTATTTACCTACAAGATACTAAGAAACCAATATGCCGACTATGTAAAAACGCATTTTTTTTGGTATCTTGATCATGAGTAATTCTCATGTTTCATATTAGACATGTATAGCCTATCAAGTGTACTTATTAACGAATAACGATCACCTACACCCTATTATGATGAGAGTTACTATAATTTAACTAACTTACGCTTCATTTGGATCATTGTTCCACATTGTTTTGTAATGTATTGTAATATTATATCGTATCGTTTTATAAATATAATGTTTGGATACATTGTATTGTTTATTATTGCTAAATAATATTCTATTGTTTGATTTGAATGTATCGCACTATATTGTCATTCATAAGTTGACTAAAATACCCTCAATTGTTTAAATATTGAATTATCAAAAATTATGCATAAAAACAATATAAAAAGTAAAACAGAAGAAGACAAAACACCTCAAGAAAGCAGAACAAATGAGCGACATAGAAGAAGGCAAAATAAAGGAGCACAACTAAGTAGAATTGAGTTAAAAGCAAATCAGGTAAAGGAGCAAGATAGAAGAATGCAAAACAAATGAGCACAATTACTTAGAATTGATTTAAAAGCAAAATAGAAGAAAAAATAAAATAGAAGGCGGCAAAACACATTTAACGTTGGTGACAAAAGTTCTAAAAAAAAAAACAAAGTAGGTCATAAGTTGGAGATTTGGAGTTAAAATATGAAGGAAATAAAAACGGTAAAGGGTAAAATAAAATTGTGGAGTAATAAGTTAGGGTATTATTAAAAAAAGAAATAGGAAACAATCTCACCGCACCAAATCGATTGTTTCAAAAAAGAGGACTTTTCATTATTCCAAAACAATAAATTTAACAATACAATACAACCAATTTTAATAAAACAATCAAAATAATAATTATTTTTAAATAACAATACAATATGAATATGATACAACGTAGAACAACCATCCAACCAAGTTGTTAAGCTAAATATCATAGTATACAGCTACACAAGCTAAACGCATAAAAAAAGGATATACTGCTATTTTAGTTTAAATAAAATTGAATCAAAGCCGGTGAAAAATTTGGGATTTGGAATAATTAGTGGATTATGTTCTTCACTTTTCTTTTCTCACACACACACATGGTCCAAATTAGACTTTGCACCCACTATGTCTAACAAAACATACCAATAGTATTCTAATTTGGAATACAATATCCAAATTAAATATACTATAATATGTTAATTTGGACTATAACATTCAATGTAAATATACAATAATTTTTAATTTGAAATACAATATTCAAACTAAACATTCTACAATATTCTTATTTGGAATACAATATCCAAATTAAATATATCACAATATTCTAATTTGAATTATACAATACAGTATTATATTTTAGAATACAGTAGGTATACGTGATAAAATAATTTTATAAGATAGGTATACATAATAAAATAGATATTTAATTGTATATAGTGTCAAGTCAACTGATGCTTTTAATGGGCATAGCGCGTAAATTATCCTATTTTTTTCTTTTGTCACACACACACACTTTGTACCCACTATGTCTACGCTAGATCACCATTGATCAAATCCAATGTTGAAACTGAGAAAGATTGATTTTGCAAGTCGAAGAATTTATGCAAACCCCATTGGAGTTGAGGGGCGTTAAATGTCTAATAATACTAATAATACAGTTTTATGTGAAAAATTGTTTCATGGTCTAATTTTTTTCATTAATTATCGTTTTATTGGCTTTTGTAAATTAACTAAATTTCAACGAGGAAATATGGGGGTTTGGGGAAAAGGTTGTTAGAGGTGGTGGATGACAATTGTACACAAAGAAAGATGAATGATGGAAACTAGTACTCCCTCCAATCCATAATAACCGAAATATTTTACCTTTCGCACATCCATTAAGTAAATATAAATTTTAAGAAAAAAAAAATGTGTTAACCAAAATTAATCTTAATTAGTTGATACCTTGACATAATGGAATATGTAAAAAGGACAAATTTTTAAAAATAATATTAAATTCTTTTATATTATATAAATGATCACTTAGTTTGGAGCAAAATAACTGGACACTTATTACGAATAGGAGAGAGTAGTATTTCAACAGCTATGCATACTTTGAAAATCTGCTTAAAGATTAGTAGTTAAAATACTTAAAATTTTACTCAACACACTCGATGATGTTCACTTGAACACTACCATAGTCCAAACGAACCCAGTAAAATCTCTGGCCAACACATAGGAAGAAAACAAATAATAGGATAATACACAATGCTCATACTATTTATTACTTAAATTGCTCGGCTAGAGAGTAGCAAGAACTAATAGATTGTAATCTTGAGTTGCCACTATAAAACTGAACTATATATAACCCAATTCCTGAATCGTCTTTGACCTAACTGATGTGGCCTACTTGGGAAGAATCGTTCTATCTTTATCAACTTGCTTTCACCCTAACAAGGTGATAAAAATGACGTGGGATACCCACTATTTGAAATGATATTTATTTTTTATCCAGCAATTCTAATGTTGATAATCATTATTCTATTAAAATTAATATGAAAAGATATTTTTACCCTTTCTTCCATTACTTTTCTTACCAAACCCTCTGCATCACTGATCGCATGCTTTGCGTATTTTATTAACCATTGACCTAAGCTGTATTTTATTCCAGTGGCAAGCATACTAAAATTTGTTCAAAAGCGGCCGGCTTCACCTTCCTAAGTCAGATATTAGGAAAAACATGCATATCGTGTTTCTTTGAAATTTAATTTTGTTGCAGATAACATCCGATACTTACCATTTGGTGTAGAACTTGCTTTTTAACAATGCATCAAACATTGTTTTTTTCTGAGTATAAACAATATTTATACTGAATTCACTGGTAGTCCTTAACTTTGACTTACAAGTTCCAAAAGTTATGGACACTTAGTCCTTAACTTTGAATTTCAAGTTGAAAAGTTAAGGACACTTGATCATGAACTCAAACTTACAAGTTCAAAAGTTATGGACAAACAGTTCTTAAACTTACAGTTACAAATTCAAAAGTTAAGGACAACAAATCCTTAACAATGATTTTCAAGTTTAAAAGTTAAAGACAAACAATGCTTAACTTACAGTTACACGCTCAAAAGATAAGGACGAGCAATACTTAACTTACAATTACAAGTTATAAGTCCTTAACTTTGAATTACAAGTTCAAAATTTAAGAACGCTTAATCCTGAACTTAAAATTTCAAGTTCAAAAGTTAGGGTTCCAAGTTAAGTCCTGAACTTAGAGTTACATGTTGAAAAGTTAAGGACATGTAGTCTTGAAGTCCTTAACTTAAGATTTCAAGTTCAAAAGTTAAAGAACATATAATCCTGAAGTTAAAAGACATGAGCAGAAGAGTATTTTCTTTCGGACAGTTAAAATTTATTAAACCAATTGCTAAAATCTAAAAACGTTTAAAATGCTGACTTTAAAATAAATACAGGAGCTGTTAGTGGCTATTTGTGCACATCGCCCTCACAAGGTGCCCCCCAACTAGCAAATTTTGGGGATAGATCCAGTTACTGAACCCAATAGTCCATTTACTTGAACTTTTGGTGGAATGCAAATGATACAACAGGGCAGGTGTCATGTCTCCCTAGATGCAGTTAAAAGGCAAAAGATGACAAGTCAGTAGAAATTAAATTATCTTCCTCGCAGATTTTTTGAGTCTTTCCCAGATGATCATTTAAACAAATTTTAGCTGCAAACTGCAATACTCTTCAGATGACTCTTCTCACAGACGATATAATCATCTTTGGAGTTTAAACCATATCTTTAAACAAATGTCTGACTAGAAATGAACATCTTAACATGGGAACCAAAATATTGTATATGTTTTAGCAAGTGAGCTGCAATTCCGCTAACTAATAATCTTCAGACATCATCACCAGCCGTGGAGTAGCACCCCACATTCTTATCCTGCGAAATACTACCACACAATATACTTAGTTAGGTAGACATGACAGGCCATAAAATTATGACAAAATATTGTTTCGAGTTCGAGATATTCTTTACCCACGGACCCAAAGCTAATAAGAGAATCTTTGATGCGACACTAATTCCTAAACGCATACTATTGGCAGAATCAACAAAATAAATTTAAACCGAGGAGAACTCATCTGTCAGCAGTGAGACATCGGAATGGAGTGAAGTTCAGATATCTACTCACCAGCAGTACGACACAATGACATCATGGACACTGTAAATTGACCAGATTTAAGAAGAATTTTTACTTGCCTGGGCTAACATCCTTTGCTTGTTTCGAAATTGAGTTCTGGCCTTGTTAGCGACCGAGTTTGGTGACTTGTAAAGCCTCTGATAAAGAGGAGCATTATCATATCATAAATGGTCAGTCAAATTAATATTAGGACTCAATAAACAAGAACAAACACTTATTTTTGTTATTTCCTGGAGACCTGACGGAAGAAATAAATCTATCCAGCAATACACGAAGAGGAATGTCAACTTAAGGAGATCAAGGCATTTCCAGTACCAGCTCAGTGTAAGAGCAATAACCAAGCAGAAGCAATGACAGCTATATGAACTGGTGCAAACAAGGGATTAACAACTATGAACATACTAGATTCTACGGTGGTGACTAATACACTGAATGACAAATTGACAAAGACACAAATAACCTCAAGCTGAAAAGGATCATCAGAGACATTGTCCAGATTATATGTGCGCAGATGTAAAGATTTCTCACTGTTACAGGGAAAGCCAACCAAGAGGCTGACTTCTTACTTCTTAGCCAAACAAGCTTCTTCCAGTGGAAATGGTACCTTCTACTAGTCTTTTCAACAGCTCCTAAAGAGGTATTTGTTTCTACTAGATAGATCATATGTGTAGCATAAGAAGAAGATTTGACAAGTGTAACTTCTTTGTTAGTTGAGAACTTTCTTGCTTAACATGAAAGGAATTGTATAGGCTGGTCCTTTCATTATTTTTTGAAGGTTAAAGTACTCAATCTTACATGTTTTTTGGAGGTTAGGTCCTCGTGGCCCCTTGCTTTCTGTAATTTATTTTGCATCAATTGATGTGGTACAGATCATGCCTGCACCCCCACACTAGGCACACAGCCCTGAAGGTGATGGCTTAATTTTTTTTTTTTTAAAAATAATTAAAGTGATCTCTGCACATCCACACACTACATATCCATAAAATAAAGTGCTTTTAGAAGCACAAAGGCACCTTTTCTGTTCCAGATACACGATGCTCAACACCCGAAAGCAATTTTCTCTTTGGTATGAAACCAAAGACATCATGAAGAAATTCATTTTCCTGCACAGTGGACAGGAATATAGATTATAAGAACTAGAAAATCAAAACCAACAGCCCAAAAACTCAAGTGATTGGTAAGCAAAATAAACCTGCATGTGCTTCACAAAACCTCCTCCAAGGAAGTGCTTTAGGAAGTTTAACTGTTCAACAAATTACACATAATTTCAGCAGATAAGCAGCTACCCATTTGCTATAAGACTGACAAGAATGACAAGGACCTGTATCAGTTGATGCCAGGTACTTGTGGTAAGCAACTCCCCACCAATCTTTCTTGAGCTCTCTGGAGCATATCCATCCTAGTACCGATTGTAAGGAAGTTACTAGAGCCAGTAGCTACAATCCAGAGCAATAACTTGAAAACAGAGTAGTACCTCAAGGAATTCCAAGATATCTCGAAATGTGTTTCTTTGGCTGTTGAGGTCCTTCTTGGCTGATCCTTTGCCTCCTGCCTCTACTGAAAGGCTTCTCATCTGGTTCAGGACCTTCGCTCTTAATCCTTGGATATGCAAAATAAGCTTAGATTTGTTTGCTTCATCTGTGGAGCTGTCACTAGATCCTTTAACTTCAACAGAGAACTTCTCAAGACTCCCGACTTCGAAAACTAAAGCAAGTGCTTCGCCAGCTGCAATATGTACAGCTCTGTCATCTTTGTCCAGCAGAGTTGAAAAGTAAGAGATTGACCTGCATCATGGGAAAATACACACTCCAATTGTCATACACTCACCAAATACAAACCCTGCATCCCATTCTAATCTTCATCCAAATATACCACACAAATATTAAGTCCATGATGGGATGTTACAAGTATAACTTTTCTCTCTTCTTTTTTCCATTTATTGGTTTTTTTTTTCTATTTTCCTTTCTGGGAGGGGTAGGTCTGGAGTTCGGGCACATACTAACCCTTGCCAGTTTTTTGAGTTTAGCGCCCGTCCATCCATGGTAGTAAGGAGGAAAGACCATGCAGATACCGTTGCTGTTATCATTGGTGGTGAAGGTTTAGCAGTAGCTACCTGATCAAGGAACCAGGCACAGTTGTCAATGAAATAAGTAACGTAACAGAAGTCATGTTAGCAAAAACAAAATACCCATAGGGAACAAGGATTGGGATGTCTGTTATAACATACCATCCACATGACAGCAGCAAGACCAAACCTTAAAAAGTGAAACGAAAAACAAAAATATTGACAGACAGGGATCAAGGATCGGCATTAACATCACAATATACATCCACATAAAAGCAACAAAACCAAGCTTCTAAAATCGTCTCCCCGCTGAAAATAAACATATAAACATGAGGTACATACATTAGGACCAACTTTGGGATGAATGACTTGCCACATCAATTGCATTGACTTTTCTGTTTCCTCTGCCTCTTTGCCTCCAACAAAAGTGATAATGGCCAAAGACTCCAGTAGCTGAAATCACCCCAAAAAAAAGAGTCAGCATCAAGCTTGAATGCAAAGCAATAACAATACTTAAATAAGCATCCTCCAGCTACAAACACACCGAAGATATCTTAGATGTCTCAGAACGAGAATTAAGAGCTTCTGTAATCGGAGACAATGATTCTTCCAACATTTCATGTGCTTTGTCCCCAGGACCAACAGTTAAAGCCAAAATTCCTAATTACAGACGAAGACACAACTGAAATTTAGGCATCAACTTGAAGGATAACTATCTGAACCCCACAGCTCATCAATATGCAGAGTTAGAAGATTGCTGACCAAGAAAATGAGATGCCAAAGCTATCTCCTTGGACGATCCCCGTTTAATGGAATTCAGACATTGTAGCAACAAAGTGGTAAACCTGCATGATAAAACATAACAGTGGAAGAGCACAACAAGAAGTTACAATTACAGCAATCTGAGAAGTCAAAACATAATACAACAAAGCTGAAGATTTGACCATAAATATTTAAAACCATAAAACAATAATTGGCAGGAAGCATAAAGACCTAAAAGAAACAAAATGTCAGTAATATTGGCAAGTGCTATAAATACTTCATTAGACTCCCGGAGGTAGAAAAAAAAAGGAGCTAAATTTTCTACTAAATATTCCATGCGTTTTCTACTATCAGATATTTTGATTGCTACATAATCAAAGAAAATGCAATCATTTAAGTTTGACAATCATCAGTATTCAAAAGACTACCCACATGGCTCATGAAATTTTAACCAAAAAAAGAAAAAATTAGAATTAGAAATATTATCAAAAGTTACACAGATTAATAACAGCCACGTAATTATTTTTTTTGGTAAGCAACCGCTATGCAGTAAAAAGTAATTCCTAAAAGCAAGCAGTCCATCCATATGAACGTGAAGTCAAAAAATAAAAGCTGGAGAACTGACAGATGAGCATAACACGAGTTCCCTTACTTCTTTTCAACAAACTCATGTTGTATGTCGCTATTGAAGGCTTCTATAATAGACGCAAGAGCGTTCTCTCTTGTTGATCCCCTACATAGCCAACAAACAATAATTTATATCAGTCACATCCTTTGACAGAAGCAAAATGCAGTACCATATACAAGCCATCTATCAACTGGACCTAGTGAGCAAAATAAACAACTTAGTTATTACATGTGCTCTGTAGCCCACTTTGCTTTAGAAAAGTGCTTTTCCAAAAATTGAAACTATAGACATGCGGATTAACAAGCAAACTAAGTTACAGGAATCACTGAACACGTGAATGCAAGAGATTCTGTAGAAAAAGGAATCTTAGTGATTTACTGCTTGGGATGCCGGAACATCTTGGTGATCTTTTCTACCTAACGAATGGGGAATTCGCTTTAAAATCGTCCGGCACTACACCACCCCAAGTATATGCTTCCAAGGAATCACACAAGCGTATATTAGAAACATCTGTGGTAAGATGCTGCCCATAAACTAGCAAATAAAGTACATTATATAGTCAAGTGATTGTCTGATTGATGATTTAACCATTCACGGGCATTCAGTTTCTAGCATCCAGAATTCAAACCAAAATATCTTTTTACAACTAGTGCCAACCAAAACCATGTTTATTAGCTTTTCCACCCCAAAAAATAAGATCAACAATCTTCCTTTTAATTTTCACGTATTTATCTTTTCAATGTGATTTCTTTTACCTATGTGTTTTTCAAAGATATATGATTACTTACCTTTTAGTACTTCCATATTAATTTATCTCAAAATTTAAAATTAATCTAATGCAAGTCTTACTTAGGAATATAGCTATATCTTATCAAATGTAGCTAGTAGAACAAACAAATGTAAGTTTGGATGATTGTTTTACAAATTTCATTCTCCAAAAGTGATGGTTTGCAATAATATTTTATTTTTATTTTCTTTGAAAAATCAACCCAATCCAAACACAAATCATAAAAAGCTTCTCATAAGAACATTCCCCCAAGCTTACCTCAGTTTATATTGAACCTTTTAAAAAGCTGGTACCAAAAAAAAAAAAACAATGTCAAAGAAAGAAAGAACATTTCCAAGGAAAACTCTACGATCCACTTAGTTTTACCAAAAGCTAATAGCCCTCTGTACCATTTCTATTTTATATAAAGAAGTTTAACTAGACATAGATTTTAAAATGCCAATTTGACAAATATTTACCATATTGGTAGTAGCTATGATAATAAAACAACTTTGAAACCTTAAAAAAAAACACCCCCAGGTATTTGACTATATATGGAAGTTAATAAGCTAATTTAGCTTATATAAATTATATGAACACAAGAAGAAAATCTTATAACAAGGGTTGAAAATTAAATGTAATAAATAAAACATCAGATCAAAATTAAAATCAACATAGTTGAATTAATTCAAACAATTTTAAAGCTGTTAAAATTATGTACATGCAACCTTATATTTGATGGTCCATATTATTTATTCACCATGCAATCAGTGGCGGAGCCAGAACCTTCATGAAGGGTGTTCAAAAAAAAAGTGTAGTTACTGGGAATTAAACTCTTGACCTTATGTAAATTTTGAACACCCTTGACCACAAAATTACACTTTTGGATAGTATTAAGGGTGTTCAAAACTTAATATATAGAGATAAAAAATAGATTTTACCTTATATATATATAGTGTAATTTTTTGGCGAAGGGTATTCGGGTATTCGCCCTTGCGCCGGGCTAAATCCGCCCCTGCATGCAATATTAATATATTTTTTGGTACAATGATGACATGACTTGAATTCATTACTTATTCGGGACTGGAGCACAGTTGTTTTAACGTGCAACATTAAAAAATTATGTAGCGTAACGCATTGGAAAAAACCTTTTCTCATAGAGGGCATCGACGCATTGATCAAGCAAAGTCTCCTTGTCAACTTGAACCTCCTCTATACCACCTGACACTATCATTTCTGACCGAGAACTTGACGATGAACTCACGTTATCTGCGTCATCACTATCCAACATCACCGCCTTCTTCCTTTGCGAACTCTCTACACAAAAAAAAAACAAAAATTAGGTTGTCTTATTTTGACAGAATTAGAATTAAACAACTGAAGATCAATTTTAATTAGTCGAATTACAAGTCTGAGTTCACTAATTAGAAGCAGAACTTACTTCTTCCCATGGTGACAGCTCCGGTAAATTAAGGTCAGAAGCAAAACCGAAGTTGACTAAAAGTCAAAAGATGAAAATCAACTGAGGGAAAGATATCGAATGGCAGAAATTGATTTAAAGAAACAGATGAACTACACTTGTTTAATTGGAGGACCAGCGTATCCATAAAGAAACTTTTGGGGAGGGAATTGAAGTTTCTCAGATTGTTAAAAGGTGTTTTTGAAGAGAAAAGGGTATCTGGACGAGAAGATTTGGCATTTATATGTGAAATTTTACAAGAGAAGAAGAGGCATTTTGGTTTTGGTGAGCTTGGAATATTCGGGATTATGTGGAAGGGTGTCGGGAGTTGATGCGGTATGTTGGATAACGTGGAGCCACGAAGACCGACTAGCGTCTAAAATCTATATATTATTAAAAGCCAAGGATATTGGCCCCTCATTAAGCCACTTGGCAACATAAAAATATTCCACATGGCATATTAGGACAGAAAATCTAAATTGTAGGAAACAAAAAAGACCCATTTCAATTTTTCAAAAACACAAACTGCCCACGTAAGAAGGGTCATGTTGATGCAGTTGCAAATACCCTGGAAATTCTGTCATGTTCGCCAACGATTAGCATATCTATTAAAACCACGACTCCCACGTTATTTGGTTCTCCCATGTTTCTTTCCATGACCGGTATTTTAAGAATTGGACTCTTCTTTACAAATAATCTTACATAAAAATAGGAAGAAAGGGAAAAAATTCTGCACGATCCTCTTGGCAAAAGCAAACGTGGGAATCAAAACCAACCCCATAATTTATAAACACTCTCCTATGCTGATAATTTTTCAAATATTTGCTCTCTCCTCTATTTCTCTACTCAAATTATAGAAATTTGCAAATATGGTTACAACAGTTCATGAAATCGGTCAAATTTCAAGCAATTCTTTGCAATGGAATCTCAAAGTTAGAGTCGTTCGAATTTGGAAAATGCCGGATCGTTTCAATCCTTGAAAACCATATTCGATTGAGTTGATTTTACAAGATGCAAAGGTAACATCTGAAACTTAATTACTCTATATAGTTCTAAAATTCTATTTTTTCTTTGTTTCTTTGTGTGTCTGTCGTGGAATATATTAGTGTTTGATTTATTGCAATTCTATACATTTTTTGTGGTTTAAGTGCCTAATAACATTTACTTTATGCATTTGTGAAAAAGTATATGCGTTTATGTTTTTTAAAGTAGTTTGTTATTAATTTCTTTACGAATAACTTGCGGCAATTTTACTTATTCAACTTCCTCACTCTATAAATATTAGTTTTGCCATGTAAAGTATAGGAGAAAGATTAGCATTATTTATGGTTAAACTTTTGTATTTTGGTTTTGCTTAAATTAATGTGTTCATTTGTATAGAAGTGCAAAATCACCTAAAGGGGTCATTTGTACATAAACAAATATGCAACAGTCACATGCTTTGCCCACTCCAACATCATCCACCTTAAGCCTTCACAAATTGTGCACTAATCCGTGCTTACGTTCTATTTATTTGCAATATGATACATTCTAATAATTAATCTATCTTTTTAAGGTGATCGTATCTAGGCCTCGATTGGAAAGTATGTAATTAAGTTTTTTAGGACTAAGATACAGGAACTAGCTCTATACCAAATGAACTACTTTGTCGTCATACCAAACAACTTGAGTTTAAAGACTACGCCACATAATCCGAGGCTGATATTTACACAAAGGACAACAGTTGAGGAAATAGTTGATTCTTCATTTCATATGAATATCTTCAACTTTCGTCTGTTTGATCAGCTAACAAATCAGAATGATGTCGATGAGGCAGAATTATTTGGTAATTCTTCTATTCTATTATTACCACGTTTTCACGAGTAATAAAATATATCTTTTATTATATTACAAAAAGAAAATAGTAAAAAAATATTATACAAAGTTATATGCGAATAAAAATTCTATTAATAATATAATAATACTAAATATTATAGTATATAATAAAGAAAAATAGAACAAAAAAGTGTCTATATTAGTCCCTTTAATTTAATAGATATTTTAGTCATTAAAATGCAAATAATATTGCTGAGAACACAAGAATAAAAATAAAAATATATTTCTAGAAATATATATCTTCTTATATTACAAAAAGATAGTAGCAGATAAAAATATTAAACAACATAATATGCTAATAAAAATATCTATTAACAATATAATAGTACTAAATATTGGATTATTGGTAATAATATATCCTCACAAGGTAGGGGTAAAGTATAAGTACACACTACCCTCTCCGAATCCCACGGTATGGGATAATACTGGGTATATTGTTGTTGTTGTTGTCTATAAGCACATTTAATTTAATAGAGGTTTTATTATTAGGTATATCGTATTGACAAATATGATGACAATTAAAATTTATAAAACAATACGATCTAATATATTTAAATAACCCCGATCATAATTTAAATTAATTCATATTTTTTAATATCGACCGCGCATCGCGCGGGTATGACTACTAGTACTTTTTAAAAGGCAGAATAGCACGACAAACACCTATACTTAATTTATATTTTGTCGTTCTGATTCCTATATTCAATTAAGTTTTAATATCTGAATGAAATTAAAAGTATGGTATAAGAAGAAGAATTTTCCTTTAGGGGAGTTAAATATACAGTATGAGACCAAAATCGGAAGTACCAATTTCACGATCCGCAAGGCATTGCGTAATTTCACCTCGAAGGGCCGGCGGGCAGCTCGAGGTTCGAAGTTCCTTCATGCCCAGTGTCGGCGCAGAGCAAATTGGTGGTTATCATAAGTTAGCGAGAAGTTCCCTAGGAGCAGCATTTTCTTGACAACGCATGTATCAGGCTGATTGAGTGGTTGTACCGGCTATATTATGTAATAATTACACATATTGTATACGGTAAAAATCAGAGGGCTCGATTTTATGATCACTGAGGACACCTTAAAAAGGAGCGCCCCGAAAAGCTTGAAATCTGGATCGAAGTTTGCCTCCGGGGTTCGTAATGATTGATCTTGAGGCAGTGCAAACCAACGGCTACGACGCATTAGCGGAAAGTTCTCAAGGCATATGATCAAAGTTGACAAAACCTGCAAGCGAAACACTAGTTTGTGCCAGACTAATAAGTAGATGTGCTAGCTATATTTCTTTGTAATAATTATTCATGTATTATATCGAAATTTCACTCCATATATAAGGGGGATCCTTGTTATTTTGCATACTCAAGATACAACACACTACATTCACTACAATAATATTCTCTACTCTCTAGCTTGAACATATTCTCTTAGTTTCTTTACTTATATTTATTGCTTATATTCATTGTGTTCTATTAATTGTTCATCATTTATTGTTCATTATTGGTCATAAAGAGCCACAATCATAGCTCTTATAACTGTTAATCCTTCATCGACTGCCCTTAACTAAGCATCAGATTCGACCTCCAGGCCCCATATATGCAAGCTCAAGGCTTCGATTCCCAGCCATTTCGGTTTGATTATTAAGCTATCTACAAGCTATCATTTTAATTTACAATCCTTCACTTAGCATCTATTGCCTACCAACTAGCATAAAAATAGTTCACATATTTTTAGAACCACAAAATTAAATCGAATTGTTATTACCATTTTCAAGGTAAACAGTTTGGCGCCCAACATGAGGCTTAAAATAATAGTGATTGTTTTCTTGCTGGTTTCCTACATGACGCAAGTTATCTTTTACATTTTTTCTTGTCCAAGATCTTTGATGTCAGGTCAAAATGTCTATCTCAATAAACTAACGTGAAAACAACAATCTTGAGGACCAAGGAGAAAATGATGTAGCTATTCCAAGTGTTGGTGTACCACCACGGAATCCTGGGGATGCCCAAGAACCAACTCCCATCGATACGGTCTCACGCAACACTCAACATATTGGCGTAAGTTACCACACCAACAGGAGTATATGCCGACAAAATCAACAAGACACTTGAAAAAACCTCATCTGGAGAGAAAAAAAGGCAAACGGGGCAAGCAAAGCGGGAAAACCTCAGCACGTCGTTCTTATATACGCATATACCTATGCATGATATGACATTTATACGCATATGCATGACATTATAAATGTTTTATGATTCAAAGAGCTATTCAGACTTATAGGTTGAGTCTTTTACTCCGTATTTCTTTCATGTCTATTGTATACGGTTTTTTCTGCCTTACATACTCGATACTTTATTTGTACTGACATCCGGTGAGGTTCAACTAAATCCTTCGATAGCTCATGTAATACAAACCATGTAACCTCAAATCATCTGCTAAGCTTTCATTTATCCTCGTGATGGTTAGGTCAACTTTATCAACCAATGCAAACTCAAATCGCGAGACCTATAACCCACTGGTAGAAAATAAACCCTCCACACAACATCATAAGGATCACACATCTGTAGATTACCCCGCATGTGACAACCCACATGCTTATCCTCAACTGATATATCTCCACACCCTTTCACAGTCGTAACTACTACACATTCACTTAATCTTCCTGAGTCTGAACACATCAACAAGACCCGAGAATCTGCTTTTCTCCACAAATAAAAAACATGAAAGATTCTTCAATATGATCATAACTCGAGACTATACAACACACCAAAGTAGAAAACAAGCACCCAATAGTCTTTTCTTCTTTTTCATCCCAAGCAAATTCTTCTCGTCATATTCAAACTATCTGAATACATCCCGCAGTCACATCATACTTACCATATCGTTATCCAACCACACACCGAGTCACCAATCTCACTTATAAGGATACCACTAGACATAAAAGTCCAAAAGCACATGCCCATACAACAGAAACTATCGAGCCTAAGCTGCGGTCCAAGTCAGGCCTCAAGTCCTCTAGACTAGCCCATCATAAAAATATAGAAAACACATCTCGTACCTCATCCATAGAATCACAAGTCATCGATGCACAGATAACATTAAGCACTCATAAACACATACGAGTGAGTGTAAGGAATTAGAAAAATACACTTCAAGCTGAATCAATATCGCACGATAAGGAAAGAAAGGTTGGAAGTTTATCCTAAATGCCCTGTAACCTCTAAAAGATAGGTATGGACGTCATCATACTGATCCACAAGACTCTGCTATACACTTGCTCATGACTCGTAGAACCTATGAACCTAGAGCCCCGATACCAACTTGTCATGATTAAAAATCCAACTAGTCGTAATGGCACCTAACCTAACCCCCTAGGTATGCAAGTTTAACAATAAATGATATTTACTAAGAGAAATAATGATAATACAAATGAACTTTTATACAAAGAATTCTAAAGGATTGGTAGTACAAGTCACGAACCACTAAGACTTAGATTTTTATAAAATTAAATAGAAATAATTACAACATTTATTTGAAATATAAATAAACAGAATTCGAATCTAATGCTCCCAAGGACAAGTGATATCCATAGTTGGAATGCATGTAGATCTTCAATGTCAGCCCTCACTGTATACAGCTGCATCAATTCAAGGATCTACACGTAAGGTGCACAAGTGTACTGTGAAACCGACGCCATGTACTCAATAAGTATCATAACTAACCTCGGCAAGATAAAAAAAGCAAGAACTATAGAAAATACTCACCAACACCTGTGTAGCTCAATATTCCAACAAGTATAGAAAATGTATATAGTCAAATCAGGAAATCTAAAGTAAAACCATTTTGATACTCACAATTCTTGGTTTTAAAGTGTTATGCTCAGTAAACAATCCGACATATGAGGAATATCTGCAAGTAAATCAGGTAATCGGACAAGGAAATCTATATATTATTAAAAGCCAAGGATATTGGCCCCTCATTAAGCCACTTGGCAACATAAAAATATTCCACATGGCATATTAGGACAGAAAATCTAAATTGTAGGAAACAAAAAAGACCCATTTCAATTTTTCAAAAACACAAACTGCCCACGTAAGAAGGGTCATGTTGATGCAGTTGCAAATACCCTGGAAATTCTGTCATGTTCGCCAACGATTAGCATATCTATTAAAACCACGACTCCCACGTTATTTGGTTCTCCCATGTTTCTTTCCATGACCGGTATTTTAAGAATTGGACTCTTCTTTACAAATAATCTTACATAAAAATAGGAAGAAAGGGAAAAAATTCTGCACGATCCTCCTGGCAAAAGCAAACGTGGGAATCAAAACCAACCCCATAATTTATAAACACTCTCCTATGCTGATAATTTTTCAAATATTTGCTCTCTCCTCTATTTCTCTACTCAAATTATAGAAATTTGCAAATATGGTTACAACAGTTCATGAAATCGGTCAAATTTCAAGCAATTCTTTGCAATGGAATCTCAAAGTTAGAGTCGTTCGAATTTGGAAAATGCCGGATCGTTTCAATCCTTGAAAACCATATTCGATTGAGTTGATTTTACAAGATGCAAAGGTAACATCTGAAACTTAATTACTCTATATAGTTCTAAAATTCTATTTTTTCTTTGTTTCTTTGTGTGTCTGTCGTGGAATATATTAGTGTTTGATTTATTGCAATTCTATACATTTTTTGTGGTTTAAGTGCCTAATAACATTTACTTTATGCATTTGTGAAAAAGTATATGCGTTTATGTTTTTTAAAGTAGTTTGTTATTAATTTCTTTACGAATAACTTGCGGCAATTTTACTTATTCAACTTCCTCACTCTATAAATATTAGTTTTGCCATGTAAAGTATAGGAGAAAGATTAGCATTATTTATGGTTAAACTTTTGTATTTTGGTTTTGCTTAAATTAATGTGTTCATTTGTATAGAAGTGCAAAATCACCTAAAGGGGTCATTTGTACATAAACAAATATGCAACAGTCACATGCTTTGCCCACTCCAACATCATCCACCTTAAGCCTTCACAAATTGTGCACTAATCCGTGCTTACGTTCTATTTATTTGCAATATGATACATTCTAATAATTAATCTATCTTTTTAAGGTGATCGTATCTAGGCCTCGATTGGAAAGTATGTAATTAAGTTTTTTAGGACTAAGATACAGGAACTAGCTCTATACCAAATGAACTACTTTGTCGTCATACCAAACAACTTGAGTTTAAAGACTACGCCACATAATCCGAGGCTGATATTTACACAAAGGACAACAGTTGAGGAAATAGTTGATTCTTCATTTCATATGAATATCTTCAACTTTCGTCTGTTTGATCAGCTAACAAATCAGAATGATGTCGATGAGGCAGAATTATTTGGTAATTCTTCTATTCTATTATTACCACGTTTTCACGAGTAATAAAATATATCTTTTATTATATTACAAAAAGAAAATAGTAAAAAAAATATTATACAAAGTTATATGCGAATAAAAATTCTATTAATAATATAATAATACTAAATATTATAGTATATAATAAAGAAAAATAGAACAAAAAAGTGTCTATATTAGTCCCTTTAATTTAATAGATATTTTAGTCATTAAAATGCAAATAATATTGCTGAGAACACAAGAATAAAAATAAAAATATATTTCTAGAAATATATATCTTCTTATATTACAAAAAGATAGTAGCAGATAAAAATATTAAACAACATAATATGCTAATAAAAATATCTATTAACAATATAATAGTACTAAATATTGGATTATTGGTAATAATATATCCTCACAAGGTAGGGGTAAAGTATAAGTACACACTACCCTCTCCGAATCCCACGGTATGGGATAATACTGGGTATATTGTTGTTGTTGTTGTCTATAAGCACATTTAATTTAATAGAGGTTTTATTATTAGGTATATCGTATTGACAAATATGATGACAATTAAAATTTATAAAACAATACGATCTAATATATTTAAATAACCCCGATCATAATTTAAATTAATTCATATTTTTTAATATCGACCGCGCATCGCGCGGGTATGACTACTAGTACTTTTTAAAAGGCAGAATAGCACGACAAACACCTATACT
This sequence comes from Nicotiana noctiflora, assembly GCA_032618575.1. Taxonomy (NCBI): domain Eukaryota; kingdom Viridiplantae; phylum Streptophyta; class Magnoliopsida; order Solanales; family Solanaceae; genus Nicotiana; species Nicotiana noctiflora. The sequence goes on from JASVEL010004436.1 coordinate 98,636, forward strand.
TAATTTATATTTTGTCGTTCTGATTCCTATATTCAATTAAGTTTTAATATCTGAATGAAATTAAAAGTATGGTATAAGAAGAAGAATTTTCCTTTAGGGGAGTTAAATATACAGTATGAGACCAAAATCGGAAGTACCAATTTCACGATCCGCAAGGCATTGCGTAATTTCACCTCGAAGGGCCGGCGGGCAGCTCGAGGTTCGAAGTTCCTTCATGCCCAGTGTCGGCGCAGAGCAAATTGGTGGTTATCATAAGTTAGCGAGAAGTTCCCTAGGAGCAGCATTTTCTTGACAACGCATGTATCAGGCTGATTGAGTGGTTGTACCGGCTATATTATGTAATAATTACACATATTGTATACGGTAAAAATCAGAGGGCTCGATTTTATGATCACTGAGGACACCTTAAAAAGGAGCGCCCCGAAAAGCTTGAAATCTGGATCGAAGTTTGCCTCCGGGGTTCGTAATGATTGATCTTGAGGCAGTGCAAACCAACGGCTACGACGCATTAGCGGAAAGTTCTCAAGGCATATGATCAAAGTTGACAAAACCTGCAAGCGAAACACTAGTTTGTGCCAGACTAATAAGTAGATGTGCTAGCTATATTTCTTTGTAATAATTATTCATGTATTATATCGAAATTTCACTCCATATATAAGGGGGATCCTTGTTATTTTGCATACTCAAGATACAACACACTACATTCACTACAATAATATTCTCTACTCTCTAGCTTGAACATATTCTCTTAGTTTCTTTACTTATATTTATTGCTTATATTCATTGTGTTCTATTAATTGTTCATCATTTATTGTTCATTATTGGTCATAAAGAGCCACAATCATAGCTCTTATAACTGTTAATCCTTCATCGACTGCCCTTAACTAAGCATCAGATTCGACCTCCAGGCCCCATATATGCAAGCTCAAGGCTTCGATTCCCAGCCATTTCGGTTTGATTATTAAGCTATCTACAAGCTATCATTTTAATTTACAATCCTTCACTTAGCATCTATTGCCTACCAACTAGCATAAAAATAGTTCACATATTTTTAGAACCACAAAATTAAATCGAATTGTTATTACCATTTTCAAGGTAAACAGTTTGGCGCCCAACATGAGGCTTAAAATAATAGTGATTGTTTTCTTGCTGGTTTCCTACATGACGCAAGTTATCTTTTACATTTTTTCTTGTCCAAGATCTTTGATGTCAGGTCAAAATGTCTATCTCAATAAACTAACGTGAAAACAACAATCTTGAGGACCAAGGAGAAAATGATGTAGCTATTCCAAGTGTTGGTGTACCACCACGGAATCCTGGGGATGCCCAAGAACCAACTCCCATCGATACGGTCTCACGCAACACTCAACATATTGGCGTAAGTTACCACACCAACAGGAGTATATGCCGACAAAATCAACAAGACACTTGAAAAAACCTCATCTGGAGAGAAAAAAAGGCAAACGGGGCAAGCAAAGCGGGAAAACCTCAGCACGTCGTTCTTATATACGCATATACCTATGCATGATATGACATTTATACGCATATGCATGACATTATAAATGTTTTATGATTCAAAGAGCTATTCAGACTTATAGGTTGAGTCTTTTACTCCGTATTTCTTTCATGTCTATTGTATACGGTTTTTTCTGCCTTACATACTCGATACTTTATTTGTACTGACATCCGGTGAGGTTCAACTAAATCCTTCGATAGCTCATGTAATACAAACCATGTAACCTCAAATCATCTGCTAAGCTTTCATTTATCCTCGTGATGGTTAGGTCAACTTTATCAACCAATGCAAACTCAAATCGCGAGACCTATAACCCACTGGTAGAAAATAAACCCTCCACACAACATCATAAGGATCACACATCTGTAGATTACCCCGCATGTGACAACCCACATGCTTATCCTCAACTGATATATCTCCACACCCTTTCACAGTCGTAACTACTACACATTCACTTAATCTTCCTGAGTCTGAACACATCAACAAGACCCGAGAATCTGCTTTTCTCCACAAATAAAAAACATGAAAGATTCTTCAATATGATCATAACTCGAGACTATACAACACACCAAAGTAGAAAACAAGCACCCAATAGTCTTTTCTTCTTTTTCATCCCAAGCAAATTCTTCTCGTCATATTCAAACTATCTGAATACATCCCGCAGTCACATCATACTTACCATATCGTTATCCAACCACACACCGAGTCACCAATCTCACTTATAAGGATACCACTAGACATAAAAGTCCAAAAGCACATGCCCATACAACAGAAACTATCGAGCCTAAGCTGCGGTCCAAGTCAGGCCTCAAGTCCTCTAGACTAGCCCATCATAAAAATATAGAAAACACATCTCGTACCTCATCCATAGAATCACAAGTCATCGATGCACAGATAACATTAAGCACTCATAAACACATACGAGTGAGTGTAAGGAATTAGAAAAATACACTTCAAGCTGAATCAATATCGCACGATAAGGAAAGAAAGGTTGGAAGTTTATCCTAAATGCCCTGTAACCTCTAAAAGATAGGTATGGACGTCATCATACTGATCCACAAGACTCTGCTATACACTTGCTCATGACTCGTAGAACCTATGAACCTAGAGCCCCGATACCAACTTGTCATGATTAAAAATCCAACTAGTCGTAATGGCACCTAACCTAACCCCCTAGGTATGCAAGTTTAACAATAAATGATATTTACTAAGAGAAATAATGATAATACAAATGAACTTTTATACAAAGAATTCTAAAGGATTGGTAGTACAAGTCACGAACCACTAAGACTTAGATTTTTATAAAATTAAATAGAAATAATTACAACATTTATTTGAAATATAAATAAACAGAATTCGAATCTAATGCTCCCAAGGACAAGTGATATCCATAGTTGGAATGCATGTAGATCTTCAATGTCAGCCCTTACTGTATACAACTGCATCAATTCAAGGATCTACACGTAAGGTGCACAAGTGTACTGTGAAACCGACGCCATGTACTCAATAAGTATCATAACTAACCTCGGCAAGATAAAAAAAGCAAGAACTATAGAAAATACTCACCAACACCTGTGTAGCTCAATATTCCAACAAGTATAGAAAATGTATATAGTCAAATCAGGAAATCTAAAGTAAAACCATTTTGATACTCACAATTCTTGGTTTTAAAGTGTTATGCTCAGTAAACAATCCGACATATGAGGAATATATGCAAGTAAATCAGGTAATCGGACAAGGAAATCTATATATTATTAAAAGCCAAGGATATTGGCCCCTCATTAAGCCACTTGGCAACATAAAAATATTCCACATGGCATATTAGGACAGAAAATCTAAATTGTAGGAAACAAAAAAGACCCATTTCAATTTTTCAAAAACACAAACTGCCCACGTAAGAAGGGTCATGTTGATGCAGTTGCAAATACCCTGGAAATTCTGTCATGTTCGCCAACGATTAGCATATCTATTAAAACCACGACTCCCACGTTATTTGGTTCTCCCATGTTTCTTTCCATGACCGGTATTTTAAGAATTGGACTCTTCTTTACAAATAATCTTACATAAAAATAGGAAGAAAGGGAAAAAATTCTGCACGATCCTCTTGGCAAAAGCAAACGTGGGAATCAAAACCAACCCCATAATTTATAAACACTCTCCTATGCTGATAATTTTTCAAATATTTGCTCTCTCCTCTATTTCTCTACTCAAATTATAGAAATTTGCAAATATGGTTACAACAGTTCATGAAATCGGTCAAATTTCAAGCAATTCTTTGCAATGGAATCTCAAAGTTAGAGTCGTTCGAATTTGGAAAATGCCGGATCGTTTCAATCCTTGAAAACCATATTCGATTGAGTTGATTTTACAAGATGCAAAGGTAACATCTGAAACTTAATTACTCTATATAGTTCTAAAATTCTATTTTTTCTTTGTTTCTTTGTGTGTCTGTCGTGGAATATATTAGTGTTTGATTTATTGCAATTCTATACATTTTTTGTGGTTTAAGTGCCTAATAACATTTACTTTATGCATTTGTGAAAAAGTATATGCGTTTATGTTTTTTAAAGTAGTTTGTTATTAATTTCTTTACGAATAACTTGCGGCAATTTTACTTATTCAACTTCCTCACTCTATAAATATTAGTTTTGCCATGTAAAGTATAGGAGAAAGATTAGCATTATTTATGGTTAAACTTTTGTATTTTGGTTTTGCTTAAATTAATGTGTTCATTTGTATAGAAGTGCAAAATCACCTAAAGGGGTCATTTGTACATAAACAAATATGCAACAGTCACATGCTTTGCCCACTCCAACATCATCCACCTTAAGCCTTCACAAATTGTGCACTAATCCGTGCTTACGTTCTATTTATTTGCAATATGATACATTCTAATAATTAATCTATCTTTTTAAGGTGATCGTATCTAGGCCTCGATTGGAAAGTATGTAATTAAGTTTTTTAGGACTAAGATACAGGAACTAGCTCTATACCAAATGAACTACTTTGTCGTCATACCAAACAACTTGAGTTTAAAGACTACGCCACATAATCCGAGGCTGATATTTACACAAAGGACAACAGTTGAGGAAATAGTTGATTCTTCATTTCATATGAATATCTTCAACTTTCGTCTGTTTGATCAGCTAACAAATCAGAATGATGTCGATGAGGCAGAATTATTTGGTAATTCTTCTATTCTATTATTACCACGTTTTCACGAGTAATAAAATATATCTTTTATTATATTACAAAAAGAAAATAGTAAAAAAAATATTATACAAAGTTATATGCGAATAAAAATTCTATTAATAATATAATAATACTAAATATTATAGTATATAATAAAGAAAAATAGAACAAAAAAGTGTCTATATTAGTCCCTTTAATTTAATAGATATTTTAGTCATTAAAATGCAAATAATATTGCTGAGAACACAAGAATAAAAATAAAAATATATTTCTAGAAATATATATCTTCTTATATTACAAAAAGATAGTAGCAGATAAAAATATTAAACAACATAATATGCTAATAAAAATATCTATTAACAATATAATAGTACTAAATATTGGATTATTGGTAATAATATATCCTCACAAGGTAGGGGTAAAGTATAAGTACACACTACCCTCTCCGAATCCCACGGTATGGGATAATACTGGGTATATTGTTGTTGTTGTTGTCTATAAGCACATTTAATTTAATAGAGGTTTTATTATTAGGTATATCGTATTGACAAATATGATGACAATTAAAATTTATAAAACAATACGATCTAATATATTTAAATAACCCCGATCATAATTTAAATTAATTCATATTTTTTAATATCGACCGCGCATCGCGCGGGTATGACTACTAGTACTTTTTAAAAGGCAGAATAGCACGACAAACACCTATACTTAATTTATATTTTGTCGTTCTGATTCCTATATTCAATTAAGTTTTAATATCTGAATGAAATTAAAAGTATGGTATAAGAAGAAGAATTTTCCTTTAGGGGAGTTAAATATACAGTATGAGACCAAAATCGGAAGTACCAATTTCACGATCCGCAAGGCATTGCGTAATTTCACCTCGAAGGGCCGGCGGGCAGCTCGAGGTTCGAAGTTCCTTCATGCCCAGTGTCGGCGCAGAGCAAATTGGTGGTTATCATAAGTTAGCGAGAAGTTCCCTAGGAGCAGCATTTTCTTGACAACGCATGTATCAGGCTGATTGAGTGGTTGTACCGGCTATATTATGTAATAATTACACATATTGTATACGGTAAAAATCAGAGGGCTCGATTTTATGATCACTGAGGACACCTTAAAAAGGAGCGCCCCGAAAAGCTTGAAATCTGGATCGAAGTTTGCCTCCGGGGTTCGTAATGATTGATCTTGAGGCAGTGCAAACCAACGGCTACGACGCATTAGCGGAAAGTTCTCAAGGCATATGATCAAAGTTGACAAAACCTGCAAGCGAAACACTAGTTTGTGCCAGACTAATAAGTAGATGTGCTAGCTATATTTCTTTGTAATAATTATTCATGTATTATATCGAAATTTCACTCCATATATAAGGGGGATCCTTGTTATTTTGCATACTCAAGATACAACACACTACATTCACTACAATAATATTCTCTACTCTCTAGCTTGAACATATTCTCTTAGTTTCTTTACTTATATTTATTGCTTATATTCATTGTGTTCTATTAATTGTTCATCATTTATTGTTCATTATTGGTCATAAAGAGCCACAATCATAGCTCTTATAACTGTTAATCCTTCATCGACTGCCCTTAACTAAGCATCAGATTCGACCTCCAGGCCCCATATATGCAAGCTCAAGGCTTCGATTCCCAGCCATTTCGGTTTGATTATTAAGCTATCTACAAGCTATCATTTTAATTTACAATCCTTCACTTAGCATCTATTGCCTACCAACTAGCATAAAAATAGTTCACATATTTTTAGAACCACAAAATTAAATCGAATTGTTATTACCATTTTCAAGGTAAACAGTTTGGCGCCCAACATGAGGCTTAAAATAATAGTGATTGTTTTCTTGCTGGTTTCCTACATGACGCAAGTTATCTTTTACATTTTTTCTTGTCCAAGATCTTTGATGTCAGGTCAAAATGTCTATCTCAATAAACTAACGTGAAAACAACAATCTTGAGGACCAAGGAGAAAATGATGTAGCTATTCCAAGTGTTGGTGTACCACCACGGAATCCTGGGGATGCCCAAGAACCAACTCCCATCGATACGGTCTCACGCAACACTCAACATATTGGCGTAAGTTACCACACCAACAGGAGTATATGCCGACAAAATCAACAAGACACTTGAAAAAACCTCATCTGGAGAGAAAAAAAGGCAAACGGGGCAAGCAAAGCGGGAAAACCTCAGCACGTCGTTCTTATATACGCATATACCTATGCATGATATGACATTTATACGCATATGCATGACATTATAAATGTTTTATGATTCAAAGAGCTATTCAGACTTATAGGTTGAGTCTTTTACTCCGTATTTCTTTCATGTCTATTGTATACGGTTTTTTCTGCCTTACATACTCGATACTTTATTTGTACTGACATCCGGTGAGGTTCAACTAAATCCTTCGATAGCTCATGTAATACAAACCATGTAACCTCAAATCATCTGCTAAGCTTTCATTTATCCTCGTGATGGTTAGGTCAACTTTATCAACCAATGCAAACTCAAATCGCGAGACCTATAACCCACTGGTAGAAAATAAACCCTCCACACAACATCATAAGGATCACACATCTGTAGATTACCCCGCATGTGACAACCCACATGCTTATCCTCAACTGATATATCTCCACACCCTTTCACAGTCGTAACTACTACACATTCACTTAATCTTCCTGAGTCTGAACACATCAACAAGACCCGAGAATCTGCTTTTCTCCACAAATAAAAAACATGAAAGATTCTTCAATATGATCATAACTCGAGACTATACAACACACCAAAGTAGAAAACAAGCACCCAATAGTCTTTTCTTCTTTTTCATCCCAAGCAAATTCTTCTCGTCATATTCAAACTATCTGAATACATCCCGCAGTCACATCATACTTACCATATCGTTATCCAACCACACACCGAGTCACCAATCTCACTTATAAGGATACCACTAGACATAAAAGTCCAAAAGCACATGCCCATACAACAGAAACTATCGAGCCTAAGCTGCGGTCCAAGTCAGGCCTCAAGTCCTCTAGACTAGCCCATCATAAAAATATAGAAAACACATCTCGTACCTCATCCATAGAATCACAAGTCATCGATGCACAGATAACATTAAGCACTCATAAACACATACGAGTGAGTGTAAGGAATTAGAAAAATACACTTCAAGCTGAATCAATATCGCACGATAAGGAAAGAAAGGTTGGAAGTTTATCCTAAATGCCCTGTAACCTCTAAAAGATAGGTATGGACGTCATCATACTGATCCACAAGACTCTGCTATACACTTGCTCATGACTCGTAGAACCTATGAACCTAGAGCCACGATACCAACTTGTCATGATTAAAAATCCAACTAGTCGTAATGGCACCTAACCTAACCCCCTAGGTATGCAAGTTTAACAATAAATGATATTTACTAAGAGAAATAATGATAATACAAATGAACTTTTATACAAAGAATTCTAAAGGATTGGTAGTACAAGTCACGAACCACTAAGACTTAGATTTTTATAAAATTAAATAGAAATAATTACAACATTTATTTGAAATATAAATAAACAGAATTCGAATCTAATGCTCCCAAGGACAAGTGATATCCATAGTTGGAATGCATGTAGATCTTCAATGTCAGCCCTTACTGTATACAACTGCATCAATTCAAGGATCTACACGTAAGGTGCACAAGTGTACTGTGAAACCGACGCCATGTACTCAATAAGTATCATAACTAACCTCGGCAAGATAAAAAAAGCAAGAACTATAGAAAATACTCACCAACACCTGTGTAGTTCAATATTCCAACAAGTATAGAAAATGTATATAGTCAAATCAGGAAATCTAAAGTAAAACCATTTTGATACTCACAATTCTTGGTTTTAAAGTGTTATGCTCAGTAAACAATCCGACATATGAGGAATATATGCAAGTAAATCAGGTAATCGGACAAGGAAATTGCAAGTAAAAATGAAATAAAATAACAAAATATCAGTCTGTTGCGGCGTGCAACCCAATCTAAACATAATAACCAGCTCTCCCAAAGCTCACATCAACTAGAAACATGTCGGTTTATCACGGTCTACGTATAAACCATCAAGATAGAAACATGAGAGGGTGGCCCTAGGGGATGGATCCGTATCCACATGCTACACTGACAACCCATGTGCTACACGGACCACTCACGTGCTAATAATATCAACCGCATGAACAACTTGCATGCTGCACGGACAACACACGTGCTATAATATCAATATCTTGATCTAGATGGACAACTCACGTGCTAATAATATCAACCGTGCAGACGACTCACGTGCTATACGGAAAACTCACATGCTATAATATCAATATCTTGATCCGCATGGACAACTCACGTGCTAATATCACAATCTGCCCGGTGCGGTCACAAGCATAACACCATAATCAGACTGGTATGGTCACTGGCATAACAACACAATCTGGCTGGCGTGGTTACAGGCATATCAACACAATCCACCTGGCGTGGTCACAGGCATCCAGTCCAAGTCATATCGCATAGAAGCAAGTATACAAGAACACATGTATATGATGGATAAATATTAGATTTTATGTTCTTGGAGTCGTATAATTACATGCTAACGTGTAGGCATGTAAAATGTATGCTATCATAGCTCAAATCTATAATTTTATCACATAATAGCAATTACCAAGTTGTATTCAGGGATTTAGCCTATTTGTAACCTAAAACATGGCTCGGGTACTTCACAACAACGATACAAATATGAGAAACATTGTAGCTAAAAGTTTAACAGCCAACTCTAGGCATATCATAACCTAAGCAATATCCCGAGCATGGATAAATACTCCGGTGCTTGCACATGGGCTAAAACCCCACACATATGCACACCCATAACACGTAGTTATTACAAATAATTTAGGAATATAGTGCCTCAACCAAGTTTAGATAAGCTTTTTGCCTCAAACAAGACAAGAAACACATTGAGTAAGACAAACGACACTCTAGAAATTCCATCTCGCGTGTATTCTCCTTCGAACGGCTAGAAAATAGCCAAAAGCAACTCAAAAATATCAAATAATTCCTAAAGAAACGATCCCAAATGATAAAAGTTGAATCTTCACACTTTTACTCAAAGTCAAACCCATGACCGCACATTGGAACGCAATAAAATTGATAAAATACGACAACCCATTCAACTACGAGTCAACCATACTAGTCACCTAAATCCAACTCTGAATCGATGCCCAAAACTCAAAAATTCACTCTACTTTAGACAAAAACCCCTAATTTCCTCTTTTGAAATCAGCAACCAAATACCAAAAATAAGGACAGATTTATGAAATAATCAATACCGAGTATATTAAACTACCCCAATCCATATGGTAAAAATCTGTTAAAAAATCATCTCAATCCAAGTTCTATAGCTCCAAATATGATAAAATGACTCAAGGTCCAAAAATAGAGTACTTATATGCATTGCCCAGTGGTACTATACACGATCGTGGTAGTACCCCTATGATCTCGATGCACAAACATACACTGCTACAATTAACTTTACACTTTCGCAACATAAGCCTTGCAAACGCAATACACAGTGGCAAAACTACGCAAATGCGAGATTAATGTCGCAAATGCAAAGAAGAGACCATCGACTGCTCAGCTCAGCCAAAACACTATCCTAACACATAAAAGCATATGCGAACACGATGTAAACCATACTCATCCCTACATGAACGTGTTCATCCTCACGCGAATACGAAGATTAAGTTCACAGTAAAACAAAACACCTTTTCGCGAATGCGGCTAGACCTTCGTGATCGGGAAGAACACCCGAAGCAACAGGTTAAAGCAGAAAACCAGCAATGTAAAACCACTCGAAATTATTTGTACCACGTCCGAAACACACTAGAGTCCCCCTCGAGACCCCATCCAGATATACCAACAAGTTCCATAACATAAAATTAACTTACTCAAGGTCTCATATCATGCATAACAACATCAAAACCATGAATCAAGCCTCAAATCAAATTTAATGAACTTTTGAACTTCAACGTCTAAAACTCGTGTCGAACCATATCAATCAACTCGGAGTGAACTTAAATTTTGCGCACAAGTACCTAATGAAATAACGAACAATTTCAATTCCCGTAACCACAATTCAAATCCGATAGTATCAAAGTCAACTCTCAATCAAACTTATGAACATTCCAAACCTTCAAATTTCCAATTTTTGCCAATTAGTGATGCAACCTTATAAAAATAGCCAAACGCAAGTCCAGGCATATGCACGTGCCCAAAATTACCATCCGGAACTAACAGAACCATGAAAACTCCAATTCGGGGTCAAATACTCAAAAGTCAAACTTGGTCAACTCTTCCAACTTAAAGCTTCAAGCATGAAATTCATTCTTCCAAATAAATCTCGAAGCGCATGAAAACTAAAATTGAGGATTGATACAAGTCATAATATATCATAAGAACTTCTCAATACATCAAACAATTAAACGGAAATGCAATTGCTCAAAATGACAGGCCGGATCGTTACACGCCAATATTACCCCGCGAGGCACCATTAGAGGCGGCAACGTTTCCCCGCAAGGCGCCAATGACAATGCGCTAGACAAAGCTTGCTCTGTCTATGGCTGTGACTTTTCATTTTCTTTCATGTCTTCTTTTATTGCTCCATTTTATAAATTTGAGGTACCAATTCATGCAACTTTCTCACTTCATTCCCAATCATTCCTACACGTAAAATAAAGTCGGTTAACTCAATTGTCACACAAATTTAGCATCGAAACAACAATTAAGTAGGGTAAATAATGTCAATATGTATGGAATTATAGCACTACATCAACATCCCACACTTAAATGTTGCTTGCCCTCGAATCAACCAACTACACATTTCCACTTCAGCTACCCCACAAGCCACACATTGACAACACACTACACATATGACCATGGTTGATAGCAACAATTGAGTTCTAGAATATGTGGTCAGAATACACTTCCCATACTTATGCCCAATTTCTAAATATCCAACACTGGAAAACATGATTATAACAATCCTAACCGCAGAAACTAACTCAATATCACAGTGCACCCAAGGCTTGAATACTTAATCTAATAGAGAAGTCTAATAATGTTACATATACTTTGTGAAACCATGTAACCTCAAATAAAACAAAAGTATAAGCAGCCCACACATCCAAATCACACGATCGAATATAATTTAAGGACTCACACATATGAAGAAAAATTACTCACTCTCTCAAAGAAGTCACGTGCACGTAAATGGTACCATAAGCTTGCCCATTATGTAAACATCTACTAATGTAGGTCCACTCGGTCCGAAATCAACTAGGACTTATTATAGTTATAATATACTAAAGGGCGGGTAGGATATATTGAGGATATAATGGCGAACCCTCCTGAGCACTTTAACACATCACGTATTCAATTTTAAGCGCAAAATTTCTTCAATTCACTTCAATCATCACAATATAGCTCACCCCCAAAATATTTTTCTTCTTCTTTATGCACTACTTCATATCATATCCACTAGCAAAAATACGAGACCTTTATTTATTTATCTTTTTCTTCTCTTTTTCTTATTTTTATTTTTTTATTTTTGCTTTGCAGCTAGTGGAGTTTTATTAAAATACAAGTGCAAATTTCTTTCTTCTATTGGTTCTACTGAAAATCTACCCAACGTTTCCTCATTAATTATTTCTAGCGCTCTCTTGACAATACAAGTGTTGTAAGAGGTATAATGATCAAAATGATTCAATTAAGAATAAAAGGGGATAGGCTTGTAATGCGGGTTCCAAAAGAAAGGCTTATAAGCTCAAAAGAGTAACTAAGTATTATTTAATTTGTGATAAGCAACAAAACTCAAAAGAGATCAAAGAAAGCGTGGCATCACTTTTCAAACCAAGAAACACCTAGGATTTTGATTCAATTCACATTTTGGGCAAGTTTCAGACTCAAATGCATAACATGGACTATGCAAAGAACTCACTTCACACATGGAACATGACTCTCTAAGGACGGTTTTATTCAGACTCTCAACCAAACTAGTATTCACAAAGCCAAGAGATATATTAAGCATAAAATACAAAGCGAACACAAGTAAAGAAAATGAAACATAGGAGTTATGCCACATGCTCTTCATTTTTACCAAGGCATCATCATATATTTAAATTTAAGGGAAGGTAAATCACATGTCAGAATTAAGTATGCAACCATCAAACAAGTCAAAAGATGCGAATCACAATATTTCTTCTCCTTCATTTCCTACATACTACTCTGAGAATTAAAAAATAAAAACTACTACCCGGTTCAAGTTGTATCCCATGAAAGATTTGAGGCATAAAAAAAATCACTAGGGATTATTACTACCTAGGAAAAATAGAAAGACATATTTTTGTATTTTTGTATTTTCTAAATTATTTTTTTTATTTTTTTATTTAGACTTACATCCCTCAAGAAAACTGTCTAGAAAATCCATTGGAAAAGTCTAATTTTTTTTTCCTAAAAACAACATCAATTAAACTAACACAACTAATATAGCATAGAAAGTCACCCAGACAATCTCCTCACCCCACACGTAAAATTGTGCATTATCCCTATGAACATTATAAATAATACGAGGGTAAAAGAATCTCCCTAGTAGACCAAAGGCTGAAGCACTAGTAGCTCATGGTGTACTCAGACTTCTCCCTGATATTTTACTTTCTGCAGGCACCCTGCACTTAGTTCTAACGATCTGGCTTACCATTATATCCTTCTAATAGTTTCTTCCCATGCTAAAAATAAATGACACTAAAAAAAAATCATGGTAAAACAAATAATTTAAAAAACTAAAAATAAAAGAAAGCAGTATAGTTGGATTACCTCCCAATAAGTGCCTGATTTGATGTTTCGGCACGACGTGAATCACCTTTTTGCCTCCACCTCAAGCTTATGAATTAAACCACAAGTTTTCATTCAAGCTTATAATTATTCTCTTGCGGCGGTAAAAAATTTGTGAGCCAAAAATTAATCAAATTCTCATGCATCTTTTGGCTCTTGACCGAGGAGCGTCACCTTGCCTAGACGGTCTTGAATATTTCAAACAATAAGGCCCATCTACCTCTTCCCCTGACTCATTTTTATGCTCATAAGGATCAATTCTCATTTCATCATTTGAAAATAATATATAGAAGTATTTGGAATGAGGTAGGACATGGTCAAGTACCTCAACTTCAAGATTTTCAACCTCTTCGATACAAATTATGCTAGAGTCAATTAAATTTGTATCCTCAGTATCTTTTCCTGACTATAGTATCATTTCTTCTACATTGACATCATCAAATTCTAGTTGGTTAGAGTGTTGGTGTTCAACTCTAGACCCCTCCATTGGCACCTTAATTTTTGTCTTTAATGCGCACTGCTCCTAGCTACTATGCATAATATTAACTTGTTGAGCATCAAAATCTTAACTAGTTGACTCACTTGAGCCTCCGAGTTGTGAACAATTATCTCTTACCTTTGTATTTGCAGTTGTGTCTCATTATTATTTTCTACAAGGTACGTTGGCATATCTTTGATCTCTATCAGGTTCTCATCCCCGGGTTGTTTTTCCTATCAACTTCACAAGTACAAGTAGAACCATAATAGTAAGGGGTTGGGAGGAGGGGGTAAGAAATATAATCACAACCATGAGAGTGACCATTTTGGCCAGCACACATATCACACCGATTTCATAAATAAGATTGAGTTGATGCACATAACTCGCTCTAAGAAATATTTTGATAATTTTACCACTGTTGATTTTCTTCACAAAATATATGAGGATCAATAGTAGAATTACCAATACTTAAACTCTCATAATTCTAAGATGTCATATTTCCCAAATCAACAAGTAGAATAAAATATAAAATTTTAAAAATAAAATAAAATTTCAACCTTGAAATCTAGCAATATATACAGCTACAACTACATCGTTAGTCCCCGCAGCGGCGCCAAAATTTGTTCACGCATAACTCTAGTTCTAAATAGGATAAGCGGTCATGCAAATATAATCCAGTTTAAAAGTCCGGAGTCGAATCTCAGAGAGAGCTAAGGTTTTGCTATAACTGTTAAGTATCACTAAGATTATAAATATTAAGATTCTAATTAATTAGAAAATTAAAGTAGTAAATTAATAACTAAAGATACTACTGTTTTAGGGACAAAATTAAGGAGGCCTAGAGTTATGATTTTTCTAATTGTCGAAATCATCATCGCTACGACTCCTATAATATCGCTTAAGTATCCTTTACTAATCGTGATCACTTCAGGTGTTGTAATTCTCACTCGACAAACTACCACAATTTACTAGACATAGTCTCTCGAACTACGCTAGCTGGCACAAGTATACCGCATACTAAGATCACACAAAAAAATTTGTTATCCATGATCCCACCTTTAAATCTCCCATATTGATTTCTAACATACGTTAGGAGTGATGTTGTTCAACAAATACCTAAGTATGTACCCTTTTTCGAGAAATACACACTAAATAGGCACATTCAGCCATGGCCATTCAATTAACTTAAATAAGCATGTAGTTAAACAAGTAAAGAAATCTAACGGCTAGATCATATTAAATGTAATTAAAAGACATCCACCAAAAGGTTCCATCAAACCCTAAATGAAAAAGTTTAGCTACTCCAAACCATACTAACAATCTTGATAATAACTGAAAGCATTAAAACATAAAATAAGGAAGAACAAAAGAGAAAACTCTTGTGATTTGTTGCTTCCAAGTGTCCCGTAGCTTTTTGCCTCTCCAATAATGTTTCTCCCCTTAAAAACTATGTTTAGGAAGTATTTACATGGTAGGGTTGAGGTCTGCACGTCCAAACATAATTAGAAAATAAAATTGGCTCGAATAAGCATCGTGGGCGCGGGGGGATTTTTAGAGGCATCAATATTACCCGCGAGGAACCATCAGAGGTGCTAACATTTCCCCGTGAGTCGCTATTAGAGGTGCCAAAGACCATGCCCTGGACAAAGCCTTGTTGTCTACGACCATGACGTTTTATTGATATGCGCGTCTTCTTTATTGCTCCATTTTCTATTTTTGAGGTACTATTTCGTGCAACTTTTCTCCACTTCATATCCAAGCATTCTTACACATAAAATAAACTCGATTAAGCTCAATTGTCCTACAAGTTAGCAACAAAACAACAAACAAGTATGATAAGTAACATTAAAATATATAAAATTATAGCACGATATCAATATTATAGTGACGGGTATCATAGACCACCGATTTATTACATTAAAACGGATCTCAGAACTCTATGATACCAAATTAATTTATATCATATACTTATGGTATTCTAGAGGACTAGCTCATTCCTTCAAGAAAAAAATATTCATTAGTCCTCTAGGATAACTACATGGTATATGTTATATACAATTAACGTGTCTTATTGGACTAATTCATTTATTAAGAAAATATTTAAAAGGTACAGAAAATACAAATTTAAGCTTATGTTTAATATTTTAACTTTCATAACATTTTTAGCAAATTTTACTTGGGAAAAATTCAAAACAATAGATTAATATTTTAGATATAAATTTTGTACCAACCGGATGTACAAAGCATCTCGCAATTATGCAGAATCCGGGGAAAGGCCGCACCTCACCTCAAGGTGGGTGTAATGTAGGCATCTTGCACGGATGAAAGCATCAGTCGTTGATTCTACGTCTTAAATCCGTATCATATAAATGACACAGAGATAACTTTACCATTACTCCAAGGCTCCCATTCAAAAGAAAATATTTTATTAAAAAATAGTTTCTATTAATTTAAGTTTTTATAAATAAGCTAGTGATATTTGTATTTTGCTTAATTACTTCTTGTTGTAGACTAATTATTTATTTTTACGCTTTTATTAGTCTACAGATTGTAAGCTACTATATTTATTTTCATATTTTAATTTTGAAAAGAAAAACATGAAGACAAAAAAAAAAGGAAAAATATAAATTATATAAAGGAC
>JASVEL010004437.1:0-45788 GCA_032618575.1 Nicotiana noctiflora
GCATATCAACACAATCCACCTGGCGTGGTCACAGGCATCCAGTCCAAGTCATATCGCATAGAAGCAAGTATACAAGAACACATGTATATGATGGATAAATATTAGATTTTATGTTCTTGGAGTCGTATAATTACATGCTAACGTGTAGGCATGTAAAATGTATGCTATCATAGCTCAAATCTATAATTTTATCACATAATAGCAATTACCAAGTTGTATTCAGGGATTTAGCCTATTTGTAACCTAAAACATGGCTCGGGTACTTCACAACAACGATACAAATATGAGAAACATTGTAGCTAAAAGTTTAACAGCCAACTCTAGGCATATCATAACCTAAGCAATATCCCGAGCATGGATAAATACTCCGGTGCTTGCACATGGGCTAAAACCCCACACATATGCACACCCATAACACGTAGTTATTACAAATAATTTAGGAATATAGTGCCTCAACCAAGTTTAGATAAGCTTTTTGCCTCAAACAAGACAAGAAACACATTGAGTAAGACAAACGACACTCTAGAAATTCCATCTCGCGTGTATTCTCCTTCGAACGGCTAGAAAATAGCCAAAAGCAACTCAAAAATATCAAATAATTCCTAAAGAAACGATCCCAAATGATAAAAGTTGAATCTTCACACTTTTACTCAAAGTCAAACCCATGACCGCACATTGGAACGCAATAAAATTGATAAAATACGACAACCCATTCAACTACGAGTCAACCATACTAGTCACCTAAATCCAACTCTGAATCGATGCCCAAAACTCAAAAATTCACTCTACTTTAGACAAAAACCCCTAATTTCCTCTTTTGAAATCAGCAACCAAATACCAAAAATAAGGACAGATTTATGAAATAATCAATACCGAGTATATTAAACTACCCCAATCCATATGGTAAAAATCTGTTAAAAAATCATCTCAATCCAAGTTCTATAGCTCCAAATATGATAAAATGACTCAAGGTCCAAAAATAGAGTACTTATATGCATTGCCCAGTGGTACTATACACGATCGTGGTAGTACCCCTATGATCTCGATGCACAAACATACACTGCTACAATTAACTTTACACTTTCGCAACATAAGCCTTGCAAACGCAATACACAAGGGTGGCAAAACTACGCAAATGCGAGATTAATGTCGCAAATGCAAAGAAGAGACCATCGACTGCTCAGCTCAGCCAAAACACTATCCTAACACATAAAAGCATATGCGAACACGATGTAAACCATACTCATCCCTACATGAACGTGTTCATCCTCACGCGAATACGAAGATTAAGTTCACAGTAAAACAAAACACCTTTTCGCGAATGCGGCTAGACCTTCGTGATCGGGAAGAACACCCGAAGCAACAGGTTAAAGCAGAAAACCAGCAATGTAAAACCACTCGAAATTATTTGTACCACGTCCGAAACACACTAGAGTCCCCCTCGAGACCCCATCCAGATATACCAACAAGTTCCATAACATAAAATTAACTTACTCAAGGTCTCATATCATGCATAACAACATCAAAACCATGAATCAAGCCTCAAATCAAATTTAATGAACTTTTGAACTTCAACGTCTAAAACTCGTGTCGAACCATATCAATCAACTCGGAGTGAACTTAAATTTTGCGCACAAGTACCTAATGAAATAACGAACAATTTCAATTCCCGTAACCACAATTCAAATCCGATAGTATCAAAGTCAACTCTCAATCAAACTTATGAACATTCCAAACCTTCAAATTTCCAATTTTTGCCAATTAGTGATGCAACCTTATAAAAATAGCCAAACGCAAGTCCAGGCATATGCACGTGCCCAAAATTACCATCCGGAACTAACAGAACCATGAAAACTCCAATTCGGGGTCAAATACTCAAAAGTCAAACTTGGTCAACTCTTCCAACTTAAAGCTTCAAGCATGAAATTCATTCTTCCAAATAAATCTCGAAGCGCATGAAAACTAAAATTGAGGATTGATACAAGTCATAATATATCATAAGAACTTCTCAATACATCAAACAATTAAACGGAAATGCAATTGCTCAAAATGACGGGCCGGATCGTTACACGCCAATATTACCCCGCGAGGCACCATTAGAGGCGGCAACGTTTCCCCGCAAGGCGCCAATGACAATGCGCTAGACAAAGCTTGCTCTGTCTATGGCTGTGACTTTTCATTTTCTTTCATGTCTTCTTTTATTGCTCCATTTTATAAATTTGAGGTACCAATTCATGCAACTTTCTCACTTCATTCCCAATCATTCCTACACGTAAAATAAAGTCGGTTAACTCAATTGTCACACAAATTTAGCATCGAAACAACAATTAAGTAGGGTAAATAATGTCAATATGTATGGAATTATAGCACTACATCAACATCCCACACTTAAATGTTGCTTGCCCTCGAATCAACCAACTACACATTTCCACTTCAGCTACCCCACAAGCCACACATTGACAACACACTACACATATGACCATGGTTGATAGCAACAATTGAGTTCTAGAATATGTGGTCAGAATACACTTCCCATACTTATGCCCAATTTCTAAATATCCAACACTGGAAAACATGATTATAACAATCCTAACCGCAGAAACTAACTCAATATCACAGTGCACCCAAGGCTTGAATACTTAATCTAATAGAGAAGTCTAATAATGTTACATATACTTTGTGAAACCATGTAACCTCAAATAAAACAAAAGTATAAGCAGCCCACACATCCAAATCACACGATCGAATATAATTTAAGGACTCACACATATGAAGAAAAATTACTCACTCTCTCAAAGAAGTCACGTGCACGTAAATGGTACCATAAGCTTGCCCATTATGTAAACATCTACTAATGTAGGTCCACTCGGTCCGAAATCAACTAGGACTTATTATAGTTATAATATACTAAAGGGCGGGTAGGATATATTGAGGATATAATGGCGAACCCTCCTGAGCACTTTAACACATCACGTATTCAATTTTAAGCGCAAAATTTCTTCAATTCACTTCAATCATCACAATATAGCTCACCCCCAAAATATTTTTCTTCTTCTTTATGCACTACTTCATATCATATCCACTAGCAAAAATACGAGACCTTTATTTATTTATCTTTTTCTTCTCTTTTTCTTATTTTTATTTTTTTATTTTTGCTTTGCAGCTAGTGGAGTTTTATTAAAATACAAGTGCAAATTTCTTTCTTCTATTGGTTCTACTGAAAATCTACCCAACGTTTCCTCATTAATTATTTCTAGCGCTCTCTTGACAATACAAGTGTTGTAAGAGGTATAATGATCAAAATGATTCAATTAAGAATAAAAGGGGATAGGCTTGTAATGCGGGTTCCAAAAGAAAGGCTTATAAGCTCAAAAGAGTAACTAAGTATTATTTAATTTGTGATAAGCAACAAAACTCAAAAGAGATCAAAGAAAGCGTGGCATCACTTTTCAAACCAAGAAACACCTAGGATTTTGATTCAATTCACATTTTGGGCAAGTTTCAGACTCAAATGCATAACATGGACTATGCAAAGAACTCACTTCACACATGGAACATGACTCTCTAAGGACGGTTTTATTCAGACTCTCAACCAAACTAGTATTCACAAAGCCAAGAGATATATTAAGCATAAAATACAAAGCGAACACAAGTAAAGAAAATGAAACATAGGAGTTATGCCACATGCTCTTCATTTTTACCAAGGCATCATCATATATTTAAATTTAAGGGAAGGTAAATCACATGTCAGAATTAAGTATGCAACCATCAAACAAGTCAAAAGATGCGAATCACAATATTTCTTCTCCTTCATTTCCTACATACTACTCTGAGAATTAAAAAATAAAAACTACTACCCGGTTCAAGTTGTATCCCATGAAAGATTTGAGGCATAAAAAAAATCACTAGGGATTATTACTACCTAGGAAAAATAGAAAGACATATTTTTGTATTTTTGTATTTTCTAAATTATTTTTTTTATTTTTTTATTTAGACTTACATCCCTCAAGAAAACTGTCTAGAAAATCCATTGGAAAAGTCTAATTTTTTTTTCCTAAAAACAACATCAATTAAACTAACACAACTAATATAGCATAGAAAGTCACCCAGACAATCTCCTCACCCCACACGTAAAATTGTGCATTATCCCTATGAACATTATAAATAATACGAGGGTAAAAGAATCTCCCTAGTAGACCAAAGGCTGAAGCACTAGTAGCTCATGGTGTACTCAGACTTCTCCCTGATATTTTACTTTCTGCAGGCACCCTGCACTTAGTTCTAACGATCTGGCTTACCATTATATCCTTCTAATAGTTTCTTCCCATGCTAAAAATAAATGACACTAAAAAAAAATCATGGTAAAACAAATAATTTAAAAAACTAAAAATAAAAGAAAGCAGTATAGTTGGATTACCTCCCAATAAGTGCCTGATTTGATGTTTCGGCACGACGTGAATCACCTTTTTGCCTCCACCTCAAGCTTATGAATTAAACCACAAGTTTTCATTCAAGCTTATAATTATTCTCTTGCGGCGGTAAAAAATTTGTGAGCCAAAAATTAATCAAATTCTCATGCATCTTTTGGCTCTTGACCGAGGAGCGTCACCTTGCCTAGACGGTCTTGAATATTTCAAACAATAAGGCCCATCTACCTCTTCCCCTGACTCATTTTTATGCTCATAAGGATCAATTCTCATTTCATCATTTGAAAATAATATATAGAAGTATTTGGAATGAGGTAGGACATGGTCAAGTACCTCAACTTCAAGATTTTCAACCTCTTCGATACAAATTATGCTAGAGTCAATTAAATTTGTATCCTCAGTATCTTTTCCTGACTATAGTATCATTTCTTCTACATTGACATCATCAAATTCTAGTTGGTTAGAGTGTTGGTGTTCAACTCTAGACCCCTCCATTGGCACCTTAATTTTTGTCTTTAATGCGCACTGCTCCTAGCTACTATGCATAATATTAACTTGTTGAGCATCAAAATCTTAACTAGTTGACTCACTTGAGCCTCCGAGTTGTGAACAATTATCTCTTACCTTTGTATTTGCAGTTGTGTCTCATTATTATTTTCTACAAGGTACGTTGGCATATCTTTGATCTCTATCAGGTTCTCATCCCCGGGTTGTTTTTCCTATCAACTTCACAAGTACAAGTAGAACCATAATAGTAAGGGGTTGGGAGGAGGGGGTAAGAAATATAATCACAACCATGAGAGTGACCATTTTGGCCAGCACACATATCACACCGATTTCATAAATAAGATTGAGTTGATGCACATAACTCGCTCTAAGAAATATTTTGATAATTTTACCACTGTTGATTTTCTTCACAAAATATATGAGGATCAATAGTAGAATTACCAATACTTAAACTCTCATAATTCTAAGATGTCATATTTCCCAAATCAACAAGTAGAATAAAATATAAAATTTTAAAAATAAAATAAAATTTCAACCTTGAAATCTAGCAATATATACAGCTACAACTACATCGTTAGTCCCCGCAGCGGCGCCAAAATTTGTTCACGCATAACTCTAGTTCTAAATAGGATAAGCGGTCATGCAAATATAATCCAGTTTAAAAGTCCGGAGTCGAATCTCAGAGAGAGCTAAGGTTTTGCTATAACTGTTAAGTATCACTAAGATTATAAATATTAAGATTCTAATTAATTAGAAAATTAAAGTAGTAAATTAATAACTAAAGATACTACTGTTTTAGGGACAAAATTAAGGAGGCCTAGAGTTATGATTTTTCTAATTGTCGAAATCATCATCGCTACGACTCCTATAATATCGCTTAAGTATCCTTTACTAATCGTGATCACTTCAGGTGTTGTAATTCTCACTCGACAAACTACCACAATTTACTAGACATAGTCTCTCGAACTACGCTAGCTGGCACAAGTATACCGCATACTAAGATCACACAAAAAAATTTGTTATCCATGATCCCACCTTTAAATCTCCCATATTGATTTCTAACATACGTTAGGAGTGATGTTGTTCAACAAATACCTAAGTATGTACCCTTTTTCGAGAAATACACACTAAATAGGCACATTCAGCCATGGCCATTCAATTAACTTAAATAAGCATGTAGTTAAACAAGTAAAGAAATCTAACGGCTAGATCATATTAAATGTAATTAAAAGACATCCACCAAAAGGTTCCATCAAACCCTAAATGAAAAAGTTTAGCTACTCCAAACCATACTAACAATCTTGATAATAACTGAAAGCATTAAAACATAAAATAAGGAAGAACAAAAGAGAAAACTCTTGTGATTTGTTGCTTCCAAGTGTCCCGTAGCTTTTTGCCTCTCCAATAATGTTTCTCCCCTTAAAAACTATGTTTAGGAAGTATTTACATGGTAGGGTTGAGGTCTGCACGTCCAAACATAATTAGAAAATAAAATTGGCTCGAATAAGCATCGTGGGCGCGGGGGGATTTTTAGAGGCATCAATATTACCCGCGAGGAACCATCAGAGGTGCTAACATTTCCCCGTGAGTCGCTATTAGAGGTGCCAAAGACCATGCCCTGGACAAAGCCTTGTTGTCTACGACCATGACGTTTTATTGATATGCGCGTCTTCTTTATTGCTCCATTTTCTATTTTTGAGGTACTATTTCGTGCAACTTTTCTCCACTTCATATCCAAGCATTCTTACACATAAAATAAACTCGATTAAGCTCAATTGTCCTACAAGTTAGCAACAAAACAACAAACAAGTATGATAAGTAACATTAAAATATATAAAATTATAGCACGATATCAATATTATAGTGACGGGTATCATAGACCACCGATTTATTACATTAAAACGGATCTCAGAACTCTATGATACCAAATTAATTTATATCATATACTTATGGTATTCTAGAGGACTAGCTCATTCCTTCAAGAAAAAAATATTCATTAGTCCTCTAGGATAACTACATGGTATATGTTATATACAATTAACGTGTCTTATTGGACTAATTCATTTATTAAGAAAATATTTAAAAGGTACAGAAAATACAAATTTAAGCTTATGTTTAATATTTTAACTTTCATAACATTTTTAGCAAATTTTACTTGGGAAAAATTCAAAACAATAGATTAATATTTTAGATATAAATTTTGTACCAACCGGATGTACAAAGCATCTCGCAATTATGCAGAATCCGGGGAAAGGCCGCACCTCACCTCAAGGTGGGTGTAATGTAGGCATCTTGCACGGATGAAAGCATCAGTCGTTGATTCTACGTCTTAAATCCGTATCATATAAATGACACAGAGATAACTTTACCGTTATTCCAAGGCTCCCATTCAAAAGAAAATATTTTATTAAAAAATAGTTTCTATTAATTTAAGTTTTTATAAATAAGCTAGTGATATTTGTATTTTGCTTAATTACTTCTTGTTGTAGACTAATTATTTATTTTTACGCTTTTATTAGTCTACAGATTGTAAGCTACTATATTTATTTTCATATTTTAATTTTGAAAAGAAAAACATGAAGACAAAAAAAAAAGGAAAAATATAAATTATATAAAGGACAAATAAATATAGAAAAGAAGAGTTTGGCAAAAATAGAGTTTCTTAAAAAAAGAAATAAAATTCAGTGTTAGCTATTACTTTCTAAATATGATATTGAATGTGTTAGTCACACATTGGTGGATACCATTTTTAAATTATTATAATGGTATCAATATCATTTTGTGTTTTCCGGGTTCATTTTTCTTTATAATATTATATATTATTTAATAATAACATATCATATTATCCTTAAATTAGTATTATTATGGTAAAATTATGAAAAGTATTAAAAAAAATGTAATGCACTTAAAAGATACGAAAAAGGTGCATAAATGAATCATGAGAACATGAGTTTTCATGCTAAACAATGGGAAAGTAAAAATAGATAGAGTGGGTAAAAGAAATGTACCGCATATGTATAAAAAATAAAAAAATAAACATGGGTAGATGTGGGTAATTTTTGTCTTTTATGAGTATATAGCATAATATTTTCCCTTGAAATATGTAGGTACATGTCAATTTTACACTTATAGAATTCACATTATCGGTATATATTATATAGAGTTTATTGTTTTATTGTTAAAAGCTATCACCCAACTACAAATGTCCTCGATTGACTTTAATTACTTCGAGTGAACTTCTAAACAGTATCTTTAAAAAAATGTCTAATTTGACAAGAGAAAATGACGACCATAGAGGAAGTAAGGGTTCCTTGCCTTGTTTTAACATGCTCCTGCCCTAGTCTTGCCTCGTTGCCATCTCTAAGGGTAAGGAAAGGCAACGTGGCAGCTTAGGCACATTCAAGACACAAGCACGGAATTTTAAAAGTCAACATCTTTGTTTTTTTGTTTTTGATAGAAATAAAAACTTACAAACAAAAAAAAAAAAAACTTATTGTTTTTTGAGAAAACTACATAGTATAGCAACACTATAAAAATAATAGCTAGTAAAACAAATGTATTTTATATATTAATGTATAATACTATACATTTATGTCACGATCCAAATCCTAACGTATCGTGATGCGCCTATCGTGGTACTAGAGAAGCCGACAATTATTAATAACTCCAACACCTTTAAAAAAAGTGGATTTTTAAAACAATTTAAATAGCCTAAATATGATCTCTAAACATGATTTACAGTCAAAATTTTATAGCACATGGAGAACATATAGCTAGCAACAAGATATTCAACTTTATAGTTCCATGGAATGGACCAAGTCACAATTCCTACGGTGCACCCCCACACGCCCGTCACCTAGCATGTTTGTCATCTCCAAACCAATCACATAACACATAATTCGGGGTTTCACACCCTCAGAACCAGATTTAGAACTGTTACTTACCTCAATCCAAGCAAATCTCTACTCCCACACACCTTTGCCTCGCAAATCGACCTCCAAATGCCTAGAATTTAACCGCAAACAATATGATACAATCAACACGAGCTAAAGGAATCAATTCCACATGAAAATACGAAATTATAAGTCAAAATTCAAAATTGGCTCAAAGCGGGCCTCCGGGCCCACGTCTCAAAATCTAACAAAAGTTACAAAACCTGAAAACTCATTCAACCACGAGTCTAACCCTACCAAATTCATCAACATTCGACACCAAATCGCCACTCAAATCCCCAAAATCAATTCTCCAAACCTCTAGCTTCAAACCCCACACTTACACCACAAAAATACATAAATTAGGTGGAAAAATCAATAGGTAAACAAGATTAATGATAAAAATCGAGCACAAGGGACTTACCTCAAGAATCTCTTCATAAAACCTCTCAAGAATCGCCTAAGACCGAGCATAAAATGCTAAAATGAAGCCAAAACCGCGAACCTTTGCATTTATATATTCTGCCTAGTCAAACCGCATTGTGGTCCAAAATACACTTCTACGACCCGCTTTTGCAGTGAAATCTCCGCATCTACGGAGGTCACTTAACTCCCCCGCTATCGCACCTGCGCACAAATATCCACTTCTGCAAAAGCGCTTCTGCGCCTACTCGTCCGCTCCTACAAAAAACTCCTGGCCCATCAACTCCTTCACTCCCTGCTTATGTGGCCCTTACATCGTATCTGCGCAATCGCAGGTGTAGAATTATCATCGCACCTGTCACACCTCCTTTTGGCGCGCCCCGCTACCCGGGGGTAGGAGCGCAAGGGAGTTTTTCCAATTTAAGTGACAATATTCGAAATGGGATTATTTTATTTATTTCAGAGTCGCCACTTGGAATAAATTAAGGTGTCCCAAGTCACCGATTTATTTAAATCCCGAATCGAGGAAATTTCGACTTTCCAAATGAAGTCTGCGAACCAGAAATTCTAAGTAAGGAATTCTATTGATCCGAGGGAAGGTGTTAGGCACCCTCGGATCCCGTGGTTCTAGCACGGTCGCTTCAATTATTATAAATGGCTAAAAATACTTGATTTTATACATGTTTATAAATTATATGCTCCAATTAAATCTTTTAAAACCGCTATATTAATTTGAAACCATGCCAAAAGAAAGACTAATTGCAACATAGACTCGGACTTTTTGACAGATAGGTGAATATAAAAAAAAATATCCGGATTATTTATTTGAAACTATGCCGATTAAAACCATCGTAAAACTAACCCAAAAAAAAATCAATTTACTTAACCAGTGTATCCCTTAAAATTTTTTCCAATTAAAGAATCATACCAAATGATATATTATTCCCTAGCTTTGATTTATGGCCGGAGATTGAATGACAAGATATAAGCTAACGGAAAATTGATCAAAATATGCGAAATAGAAATAATTCACCTTGATCCAATTATTAAAAAGTAAGATTGTTTACTATCCTTAATCCGATGTTAATTAGCGAAAGCAAGACTATGCGATTAAAATCGATCTAACATTGGCATCTAAAACCCGGGCTAACTTATCTTGTCTACTTAAGTATAAACAGATTTCAAGGGAAAATCAAGTGAAGAAATTCAAAAATGATTCAAAATACCTTGCATTAATAATTAACATCAACTAAATTAATACCTTAAGCATGCTTAAATTAATTGACTTTAACAAATTACCAATTTAACATATCAAGGGAAATCTCAATCCGTACAAATACATTATACAACTAACAAATGTATATCACAAAATTGAATCCGGTTCTAAAAATTACTAACCAATAACCCAAAGTCCCTTTAATCTAATTACTAAAACAAAACTCCGGAATTTCTAATGGTGACTTGATGTATTCCGAAAATCTATGACTGCAGTAACTGATTAAACAAAGATGCAATACAGAGGAAAATTTAAAATGATAACAGTAGTTTCTTCAGTTGATTCCGAAATGATTCAGGTACATTGAGTGAAAAACTTCAAAGCATTATAGAGGATGAAATACCTGGGATTTGAATTGAAATAGAGCAAAAGAAAAGGTCAGCAACAGCAAGTGAAGAAAACAACAGTTGGCAGCAACAAACAAGCAACAGCAGTAACACTTGAAACTCCAGTACAACTCAAAGACCCCAAACTTAGACAGAAACAGAATCCAGGCAACGACCCAAAATCAATTTGTGAACCGAACAGAAAACAACAAATGATCTCCAAAGAACTGAACACTCAAAATTCGAAAGAGAACAAAGAACCAAGAATCAATTGAATGTTCTGATTTCTTTTAAAATGTAGTTGTGTCCTCTCTGTGAGTGTGTTGGTGAAACAGTGTGTGCCTATTGTGTGAATTCCAGAGAGTATGTCTGAGTGTGTGTTTTCAGAGAGTATATCACTGTTGTTTACAATCAGAGAGTATTATCAGAGAGTATATAGAGTATATCACTGTCTGTTTGTGTGTCCACTGCCAGTGAGTGCCTATTGTGTTTTATAGCCTAGAGATCCAAAGCAACAGCCCTTCCTTTTTCAGTTTCAGATCTGTCCAGCACCTATTATTCCCCTTTTTCAACCTTTTTCAGCTGTATATTCCCTACCATGTGCATCATTTTAACTCCTAATCACTACTCCCATGTTATCTACTTTTCTCACCTTTTCAAAATACTAAACCAAGCCAGCAAGTCCTCTTTTTATTAAGCAATTCTAAACTAAGTGGTGTATTAATATTCAGCATTGGTAGCCCACTTAAGTTGAATAATTTTCAGGTTTCAATCCCCTAAGTTAAACTCCTAAAGCTACTGAAGCTATCAATCTATCCAAAAACCTACCAGCTATAACCAAACTTAGTAGCTAACTAGATCAAAAGAATCAAACAAACAAGGCAGAACAGTTCAATTTAAACAACAGTGAACCACTGCCCGGGGTTTCAAACAACCAATTCGCGAATTTAAACGACGACATTCGTTAAATCGATCACAACATGTATGATTGACATTCAAACAAATGCAAACACAGTGAATCAGGGAATCTCGGCCAATGACGGATTTGTGCTCTAATGTTCTAACAAACGAACCTTCGAACCTAATCGACGACATTCGTATAGTCGATTACAACAAACACAATCAATAACACACAATCGACGAACAAGTTTTCATTTTTTTTCAACACTTAAGCCGAGAGAAAGAAAAAGAAAAGAAAAAAAAATGAAAGAAGCAAGAATGTTATTCGACTTCAATAATCGACTCGAATACACACACTTATCAACAAACAACAATCAATCAATTACGATAATCAATCTCAAAAACAGTGAATCAAGGAGTTCTCGGCCAATGCTGGGAAATACAAAATTAATCGTTCGACGACGCTAATCGACGCGAACACGTATTCGACAACATACGCAATCAAACAAACAAGGAAAGAAAAGCAATTGACCAAATAAAAGGTCTTTGAGAAGAAGTGACAATAGGGACGGCCGACAAACATCAAGAAGAATTCAATCAACAAATACTAAAGCAAATTGAAATAAACGGTAAACAGGAAAATTACCTTAAAGAGAAATCAAAATCGGCCACTTTGGAAAGAATTCTCGGTTCTTGACTTAAATTTGGACTTTGGGAATCAAATGGATTTTAATTGAAATGTTTTCAACTGAAAACATCTCAATTAAAATCTATTCTAATCCCAATTTCTTCAAATCTAACCCGGCGGCCCAAATTTGGATTTTAGGGTTCTTGAAGTCTCGATTTGGGGCTTAATGGTTTCCGGTTAGATTCGAGCAAAAGGGGTCACGGATTCATGGAGGGGATAGTCTGGTGGTGGTGTGGTGTTAATTTGGAGTGGTTTGGGGTGAATCTCAACTTCCGGCAACTTTCGATCTAATATTCGAAGAATTCGACAATGATTCAAGTAAGATGGGTAAAGGATTCGTGTAGAGGGAGAGAAGGGGATTTCATGGTGTTAAAATGGGGGTGATTGGACCACGGCCGCCGGCGGAGGCAATTTCCGGCCGGCGGCGTGCGGCGGGGGACGGTGGAGGACGGTGGAGGCGGCTGGGGTTCTTGGGGATCTAGGGGAAATGAAGATGAATAATAGGGTTTGGGGGGTTTAGTATAATTAAATTAGGGATTTAATTAGGACCGTTGGATCAAAAAGATCCAACGGCTGTGATTAATTCTGGGGCAAAACGGGGCGGGTAATTGCTAATTGGGTCGGTTCTGGGCAGGGTTTTGGGTTCTTTGGGCCTGGTCTTGGCCGAAAATGGGTGGCCCAATCCGATTTATTTCCTCTTCTTTTCATTTGATTTTGTTTTCCTTATCTCTTTAATTTAATTTTCTAATTAAAACAAAAATTACACTACAAAATCAATTAAATTATAAGAAATATTAATTAAGTTATATTAACAATTAACACACTCAATTTAAACATCAATTAAATATAAATCACACAATTGAGATATTAAATACTAGAAAAGCAAAAAATACATATTTTTGTGATTTTATTTTGCAAAAATAAACTTAAACTACCCCTAATTGCAAAGTTAGATCAAAAATGTAAATATGACCTATTTTTGTATTTTTATTAATTTAAACACATATAATCATGCATATACAAATGCAAACAATTACCAGAAATAACACGAAAATTCACAAAAATACACATCGTAAAAAATAGACAATTTTTGTTTTGATTTTGTGGGAGTAATTCATGTTAGGCAAAAATCACGTGCTCACAGCTGCCCCTCTTTGCGAGGAAACCACGAAGAGTTTTCGTGCAAAGATAAATGAGCAAATACGAGCGATTTTTGCCCGCTTGAATACTCCGTGGGAAGCATTTTAAAAGAGTTTGACCGAGCCTTTGCTTCGGAGGCTTCCTACATATCCTGGGCTAAACAGGAATCAGGTCAATGTAGTTCGGGAAGTTTTGGTAGCTGGGACTACCGTGGACTGACACTTTGCTGTTACTGTTACTATCGTTGCTGCATGTTGCTGCTTACTGCTTACTGATCTCCTTATTACACCAAAAGAAATTAAAGTTGAACTAGCTATGCTAGAAAAACTATGAGTTACAAGATTCCTATCTATGATTCTCTTGAAAACTTGATCTTGAATCTTAGCTGATTCGCGGTAGACCTCGATCTGAATCTTGATGCTCCACAAGCTGTACGTGCTTGTTTATTTCTGTAACATTGAGTGAAACGGAGTCGGCGGAGCTTGTTACTTCAATCACCTTCTGAGCAATCCGCGCCTTTGTTTACTCCAATGTTTGAAATCTTTTCTTTCGGTTCTCTGGGTTGATGTTCCATTTGTAGGTTATCTCGATCCTTGCGTCCCGAGGTCAAACCTATTTAGACAACAAAACAAACAAACGAACGAAATTTTTCTGCCCCAGTTTTGCTAGGAAAATTTCGTGAGTTAGTTGTGACACAGAAAGTGATTAAAAGACTCTTTGGTATTGGGTAAGAAAGTCATGGTTTCGCAAAGGTTCAAACGGCTTTCTGGCCGGGATTTTGTAGAAGAGTTTCACGGCTTTCTGGCCGGAATTCAAACAATATCTAACGATTTTTGGCCGTCGGATCCTCGGTTTTTTGGCCGGGGTAAAAATAAATGGCTCCGCAGTTTTCTGACTGGGAGATCCTCGGTTTTCTGACCGGGGATAAAAGTTTCACGGCTTTCTGGCCGGAATTCAAACAATATCTAACGGTTTTTTGGCCGTCGGATCCTCGGTTTTTTTGGCCGGGGTTAAAGTAAATGGCTCCGCAGTTTTCTGACTGGGAGATCCTCGGTTTTCTGACCGGGGATAAAAGTTTCAACGGCTTTCTGGCCGGAATTCAAACAATATCTAACGGTTTTTGGCCGTCGGATCCTCGGTTTTTTGGCCGGGGTAAAAGTAAATGGCTCCGCAGTTTTCTGACTGGGAGATCCTCGGTTTTCTGACCGGGATAAAAGTTTCACGGCTTTCTGGCCGGAATTCAAACAATATCTAACGGTTTTTGGCCGTCGGATCCTCGGTTTTTTGGCCGGGGTAAAAGTAAATGGCTCCACAGTTTTCTGACTGGGAGAGATCCTTGGTTTTTGACCGGGGATAAAAGTTTCACGGCTTTCTGGCCGGAATTCAAACAACATCTAACGGTTTTTGGCCGTCGGATCCTCGGTTTTTTGGCCGGGGTAAGAGTAAATGGCTCCATAGTTTTCTGACTGGGAGATCCTCGGTTTTCTGACCGGGGAAAAAAAGTTTCACGGCTTTCTGGCCGGAATTCGAACAATATCTAACGGTTTTTCGGCCGTCAGATCCTCGGTTTTTTGGCCGGGGTAAAAGTAAATGGCTCCGCAGTTTTCTGACTGGGAGATCCTCGGTTTTCTGACCGGGATAAAAGTTTCACGGCTTTCTGGCCGGAAAGACCCTCGGTTTTTCTGGCCGGGGTCCAAACAGATATTGGACTAATATGATTTGATTCTCTTTTTCGGAGTTTTCATTTTCTTTTCTTTCATTCTTTTTTTGGCCTTCTTTCAGGCGTTCTTTTAACCATCAACAAATGCATAGGATAAATCTCTAAAAAGAAACTTACATTTTTATGTGTTTTCCTTGTTCCAAAGCCATTTCAAAGCTTGCGTATTTCACTTATTCGAGTTGTACCTTCTTCTTGCACAATTAAACAGACCTGCTTTCAACAAAGAACATTTTATCAGTTGAAAAAGTGGTTGGCTTTGCGGCCTTGGTTATCTTCATTGCTTGATCGTTTCCCCATTTCCATTGAGAAGTTTGTTACCAATTGTCTTTGGGGTGACTTCCTTTCGAGCTGACCGGGTTCATTCCCGGATTCCATGGGGATTTTCCGTGTAGGTTCCATCCTTCTGCCTTATTCTGTCTCTTCTAAGACCTTAGCCTTTGATTTCCGTTTCCTTTCTAAAACTCTTTTCCTTTGGAAACAATTGATCATTACGATCCAATCGTGGATTGTAACAATACACCACTTGAGGCTGTTTTTCTTTTCTTCTTTACCAGGCGGAGTCCTGTAAAACCGGTCCTGTCACCTTTCTTTGTAATATTTTCAGAATTAAAATTAAACCGAAAGGGATTCAAAGAAGAAGAATGAATCAAAGAGTGGAAAAACGTATCAAAGATAGAGGAGTCCCTTTCGAGGGAGAAAAGAAGGACTTATCTGAGGTATACGCTGACTTTAACCAACATGACATGCTCCTCGGACTAGATGCTTGATCGTCACAAAACTCCCATTTTCTTATGAACCAAAACGGGTCTATATTTCCGAGCTAAGGAGCTGTGCCAGGACCTCTCGTGGTGAAACAAACTTTTCGGTTGATAGCGCCCTTTGCGGGTTTTCGCCAATCGACCTCTCTCATTTCTCTTCTTACCATCGCCGGATAGCACTCTTTGCGAGTTTTTACCAACAGGCTCTCTCATTTTGTATTTCTCTACTTCCATCGTCTTATGGTGCCGAAGGTTTTCACCAATAAGACTCTCTCATTTTATTTCTTTTCATTCCAGGAACCTCGGATCGCAACAATGATGTTCTCACAACTTCCAATCGATCTCGAAGGACTTGTACTCGGTTCGGGTAACAAGAATTGCAAACAAAATTACAACTTTGGAATCATCTTGACGGATCTTAAACCGAATCAAAAATATCATCTGCCCCAGTTTCATTTTTTGGGAAACCGGGATTTTTGATTTGGTGTGACTGAACCTCAGGGAGAGGTTGCCTACGTATCCTTTCGGAATCAAGTCAGAACGTAGTTCAGGAAATTATTTTTTTTTTTTATTTTATTTTTTTTGTTTGGTTTGGTTTGGATTCCAAAGAGGGTAGCCAAAGAAAAGTAACCGGCTCAAAGGGTTTACAAAATGGTTGGTAGTGTTTGGGTAGCGGGAATAAAAAGCCTTCAATCATTTCGACTTGTGAGGACCTCATTGAAACAAGTTCAGACATAATACCTTTTCACAGCATCTGCATTCACAGCCATTTCAGGATCTTTTCCTTCCATGTCTCCCAAGTATAATGCTCCTCTTGGCAGTATCTTCCTGATGATGTATGGTCCTTTCCAATTAGGAGCGAATTTTCCTTTCGCTTCCTCATGATGTGGAAGAATGCGTCTTAAAACCAACTGACCTACTTCGAAATTTCTCGGTCGTACTTTCTTGTTGTAAGCGCGAGCCATTCTTTGTTGGTACAGTTGTCCATGACAGACTGCAGCCATTTGCTTTTCATCGATCAAAGTTAATTGTTCCAAACGAGTCTTAACCCACTCGCTATCTTCAATCTCTGCTTCAACAATTGTACGAAGTGAAGGAATTTCTACCTCTGTCGGTATCACAGCCTCAGTTCCATAGACTAGCAGGTATGGAGTTGCTCCCACCGATGTGCGTACTGTAGTACGGTATCCCAGTAAAGCAAATGGTAATTGTTCATGCCATTGTCTAGAACTTTGGATTGTTTTTCTCAAAATCTTCTTAATGTTTTTGTTCGCTGCTTCCACGGCACCGTAGGCTTTGGGCCGATAAGGGGTGGAGTTCCTATGCGTTATTTTGAATTGCTCGCATATTTCTTCCATCAAATGACTGTTCAAATTCGCAGCATTGTCCGTGATGATAGTTGCGGGTATACCAAAACGACAGATAAGATTTGAGTGTACAAAATCCACCACAGCTTTCTTAGTGACTGATTTGAGAGTGATGGCTTCAACCCATTTCGTGAAGTAATCGATAGCCACTAGTATGAATCGGTGTCCATTCGAGGCTTTCGGCTCAATCGGGCCGATGACATCCATTCCCCAAGCGACAAATGGCCACGGCGCTGACATAGGATGCAGCTCAGTTGGAGGTGCATGAATCAGATCTCCATGTACCTGACATTGATGGCATTTTCGGACAAAACCGAAACAATCTTTCTCCATGGTCATCCAATAATAACCTGCTCGAAGGATTTTCTTGGCTAAGACATAACCATTCATATGAGGCCCGCATACTCCTGCATGTACTTCGTGCATGATTCTTCCTGCTTCTTCGGCATCAACACACCTTAAAAGGTTAAGATCCGGGGTTCTTTTGTACATGACCTCGCCGCTCAAAAAGAAACCACCTGCATGTCTCCTAATGGTCCTCTTTTGATCTCCAGTAGCATGTTCTGGGTATTCTTGCGTTTTCAGAAATCTCCCGATATCGTAATACCATGGCTTGACGCTCGGTCCTTCTTCGATTGCATTGCAATAACCGTGGCTTTCCCTGATTTGAATTTCCAAGGGATTGACATGGGCGTTGCCCGGATAAGGTAGCATTGAAGCTAAGAGTGGCAAGTGCGTCAGCTAGTTCATTGTGACATCGTGGGATATACCTGAACTCTATCGATGCAAATCGCTTGCCAAGAATATTCACGTGCCGTCGGTAAGGGAGGAGTTTAACGTCCCGAGTTTCCCATTCACCTTGAGATTGTTTGATAATTAGATCCGAATCTCCCATGATCAACAAATCTTCGACGCCCTGATCAATTGCCATGTTCATGCCCATGATACAAGCTTCATACTCAGCCGTATTGTTTGTGCAGAAGAAACGGAGCCTAGCCGTGGCCGGATAATGCTGACCAGTAGGAGAGATCAAGATTGCCCCAATCCCTACACCTTTAGCGTTTACCCCCCCATCGAAAAACATTTTCCAAGCATGACTGTCTTCCGAAACAACTTCTGTCGTATTTACCTCTTCATCGGGAAAGTAGGTATTCAATGGTTGATACTCTTCGTCGATCGGGTTCTCGGCCAAATGGTCTGCCAATGCTTGGGCCTTCATTGCCGTGCGAGTGACATAGACTATGTCAAACTCGGTGAGCAGGATTTGCCACTTTGCCAATCTTCCGGTGGGCATCGGTTTCTGGAATATATACTTCAAAGGATCCAACCGAGTAATGAGGTGAGTCGTATGGGCTTGGAGGTAGTGTCTCAATTTATGAGCGACCCAAGTTAAAGCACAACACGTTCTTTCCAGCAAAGTGTACTTGACCTCATAACTAGTGAATTTCTTGCTCAGGTAGTAAATCGCATGCTCTTTCTTCTCTGCCGCATCACGTTGTCCGAGAACACAACCAAAAGAGTTTTCCAAGACTGTTAAATACAAGAAAAGAGGTCTCCCTGGCTCTGGCGGGACTAAGACTGGAGGGTTTGACAAATATTCTTTGATCTTGTCAAAAGCTTCTTGGCATTCGGTTGTCCATTTGATTGCAGCGTCTTTCTTCAACAACTTGAATATGGGTTCACATGTGGAAGTCAACTGAGCGATGAACCTACTGATGTAGTTCAGTCGGCCTAGAAGACTCATTACATCTTTCTTTGTTCTGGGGGAGGTAAATCCCGGATGGATTTTATCTTTGTGGGATCTAATTCAATACCTCTTCTACAGACTATGAAACCCAAAAGTTTACCTGACGGGACTCCAAAAGCGCATTTGGCTGGATTCAACTTCAAATCGTACTTCAGCAACCTCTCAAAGAATTTCCTCAAGTCTCGCACATGATCGCCCTGAGTTCTGGATTTGATGATCACATCGTCTACGTACACCTCTATTTCCTGATGCATCATGTCGTGGAAAATGGCAGTCATAGCTCTCATGTACGTTGCTCCCGCGTTTTTTAAGCCGAATGGCATGACTCTGTAACAGTAAGTCCCCCAAGGTGTGGTAAAAGCAGTCTTCTCGGCGTCCTCTTCATCCATCAACACTTGATGATATCCCGCATAACAATCCACAAACGACTGTATCTCATGTTTGGCACAGTTATCAACAAGGATGTGAATGTTCGGTAAAGGAAAGTTATCTTTAGGACTCGCTTTATTCAAATCTCGGTAGTCAACACATACTCGAGTTTTCCCGTCTTTCTTTGGCACGGGCACAACATTAGCCAACCACGTGGTGTATTGTACCACTCGGATTACCCCCGGCTTTCAACTGCTTAGTGATTTCTTCTTTGATTTTATCACTGATGTCAGTCTTGAACTTTCTTTGCTTCTGTTGCACTGGGCGACAGTCAGGGTAGATTGGTAATTTGTGCACCACTAGATCAGCTCCTAATCCTGGCATATCATCGTAAGACCAAGCAAACACGTCTTTAAATTCAAACAAGAGTTGGATTATTGCATCTCGTGTTTTCTCATCTGTGTGGATGCTTATCTTGGTCTCTCGGACCTCTTCATCAGTTCCCAAATTAACCGGTTCGGTGTCATTCAAGTTTGGCTTAGGTTTATTCTCGAAGTGTTCCAATTCTCGATTTATTTCCCTAAAAGCCTCATCTTCATCGTATTCCGGTTCTTGGTTCATTATTTCCAGATTAGGTGGCGTGTTCGGATTTGAGCATGAGTTCCGCAAGCATGTCATGTTATTTAAAGCCGCATTATTAGGACTGAAAAGGAAGAATAGATAACAAAATTAGAAAGAGTGCAAAAGTAAGGAAATATTTATTTTATTTTCTTTGAATTTTCTGAAAACAAACAAATTACATTGGGGAAACCAAAATACAAGAAAACAAAGAAAAACATCCAAGCTAAATCCTGAAGTAACTTGTGATGAAGGAAAAACGACAGGACAAATCTACCAGAACTCCCGCCTGATTGGGAAGGGTGTGGCTTTCCAATTTTGTAATTTAGCTTCAGGGCCCACATACAGCACCTCAGCGGTGCTTGTTCCTTCTCCCGATTGGACCATATTAACATCATAGAGCATTTGCCTCATGGCCCCACATATGTCTTCAATTTCCTCCATTGTAAAGACCTCGTCTTCTTCTTCTTCACTGTACTTTGGTCGGACAAAAGTTTGGTACAGATGTGGCAATGGTTGCGGCAGAACCCATCCTTTCTCCTTTCTCTTGTTGGCCCATCTTTCATCTTCAGGGGTTGGGCGAAAGCCCACTCCGAAAAACTTTTCAGCTACAGGTAAAGTTATCAGCTTCGGCACTCCTTGTAGGGACTTTCCCAAACCTTTTCCTGGCTGGAAGCCATGTTTAATCATTTCTTTCGCCACCATGATGGAGGCATTAGACAAAAAAGGTTGGGGGAGAGGGTTCCCTTCTTCGTGTTGATCCGCCAACACAATCTCGAAAGCTTGATAGACAATGTTTTCGCTTCCCGCTTCCTCTTCCAAGCAAGGGATGGATGGATCTCGATAAATTGATTGCTCATCTTCCCCGTGGACCACGATCTCTTGTCCCTTGTGCTCAAATTTCAACATCTGATGGAGGGTAGAGGGCACAGCTCCGGCCGCATGAATCCATGGTCTCCCTAGAAGAAAATTGTAAGAAGTGTCCATATCCAAGACTTGGAATGTCACTTCGAAGTCCACCGGCCGATGGTCATAATCACATCAATCTCTCCGACAGTATCTCTTTTCACACCGTCAAAAGCTCGTACACATATATTGTTAGGCCGAATCCTTTCAACTCCGATTCCTATGCGGCCTAAAGTGGAAAGCGGGCATATGTCTACCCCCGAACCCCCATCAACCATGACCCTCTTCATATAGTAGCCTTCGATTTTGACAGTCAAATGCAAAGCTTTGTTGTGAGCGGCACCCTCCAAAGGCAAATCAGCTTTACTGAAGGAAATCTGATTGATCGCGAAGAATCTTTCTGTCATTCTTTCAAGTTGTTCGGATGAAGTCTCAATAGGTACGTATGCCTTATTCAAAGCTTTTAGCAAAACCTTTTGATGTTCAGTAGACTTCATTAGAAGGGACAACATCGACACCTGCTCTGGGCATTTACGCAGTTGGTCTATCACCTCATAATCAGGCATTTGCATCTTTTGAAAAAAGACCTCTGCCTCTTCAGCACTTACAGGTTTCTTTGATGGGAAACGCCTTTGTGTGGCGTTATCTACCTCCTGTGTGTTTAAGTACTTCTGTCCTAAGACACTCTCAGATGAATTTCCCACGATCTCTTTCCCTTTGCGCGTAACAAGTGTTCGTTGGTAGCTCCAGGGTACTGCGGATGGATCTATCATTGGTTTTTGTTGCACGCGTGCAATAACCACAGGTTCATCTGGTTTTCGGACCACATAAGTTCCCTTTGGTACATACATTGATGTTTCTCTCTTTAAATGGAACTTCTTGGGGGCACCTATGGACAATGGTTTTTCCACTCTACCTCGTGGGAGGTAAAGGACTCCGCCCTTCTGAGACGATGCTTTCAATTCAATCGTCTTTTCGGATTTGGTTTCAAGAGCTTCAACCTTTTTTCCCATTTTCTCTTGTTTCGGGGTAGCCTCAGGATGCTTCTCTATGTTGGCGATGGCGATTATCGCTTTCAAAGCTGGGTCAAATTCTTTGTCGTCACAAATCATCCCAATCACCGGTCCGTTGTTGTGGGCTGGTAATGGGTTGTTTGTCACATTTGGGATGTCTTCATCTGCGAAGACGATCCTCCCTTGATTGATCAATTCTTGCACTGCCTTCTTCAACGTCCAACAATTGTCGGTACTGTGTCCTTCAACACCTGAATGATATGCACAGTATATCCCCCTCTGGTAGGCAGGACAGTCTGGATTCTGCCTGTTCTGCGGAACAGGCTGCAATAGGTTTTCTTGCCTGAGTTTTGGGAAAAGAGTGGAATACGGCTCCCCAAACGGTGTAAAGCTCGTTTTGGGTTGCTCACGGTGGCGAGCGTTATTTGGCCGTGGATTATACTGGTTTGGGTAAGGAGGTTGGTTTCTCTGGAATGGAGGTGGATTTCTGTTGGCTGGTGGCTGCGGCCGTGCCAAAGGTTGAATGTTCATGATTGCGTAGGGTGGAGGCGGAGGAGCATAAGCCATGCCGTGATGTGGATAGTAATGTTGGGGGGCCCTGTCGGAGAATACCTGCCTTGAGGTTCGATATCTCCTGTCTTCTACCGCTGCCATGGCAGATTCTTCTTTCTTCTTGCTTCGGGGCATCCCTCCAGACCCGCCTTGAATGGCTTGGGAAGTTGCCCGAATGGCCGCTTGGCTCAAAATTCGCCCTGTTTTCAAGCCATTTTCTACCATTTCTCCAATCTTGATAGCTTCGGCGAAAGGTTTTCCCATCGCCGACATCATATTTTGAAAGTAATCGGGCTCTTGAGCTTGGAGAAAAGTCGTGACCATTTCAATTTCGTCCATGGGGGGTTTCACCCTGGACGCTTGCTCTCGCCACTTGATGGCATATTCTCTGAAGCTTTCTGAGGGCTTCTTTTTTAAGTTCGATAGAGAATTCCCGTCCGGCGCAATATCGATGTTGTATTGGAATTGTTTTACAAAATCTCTGGCCAGATCATCCCAGATGTGCCATCGAGATATGTCTTGATCCATATACCATTCGGATGCTATTCCGACCAAACTTTCTCCGAAGTACGCCATCAACAATTCTTCCCTGCCGCCGGCACCCCTCAATTGATTGCAGTATTTCTTCAAATGAGCGATGGGGTCGCCATGTCCGTCGTACTTTTCGAACTTTGGTGTCTTAAAACCCTGATGGCAAATGGACGTGCGGGAACATGCACAGATCGGCGTAAGATACACTCTTCTGTCCACTCGGACCTTGCATGTTCTTAAAGCTTTGTTCCAAACTCCTCATTCTTTTTGCCATCTCCTCCTGCTCGGGGGTCTTTGGATTTTGGCTCGGTAGAAACTCATATCGAGGCGGCTGAGAATATGTATTGGCTGCAACCTGGGTATGGTCCCGTGTAAGCGGTGGTGCCGGGAATGTAAAGGATGAGGAGTCGAAGAAAGGAGCATGTGCGGTGGGGTGCGTTGTGATTGGAACTGGCAACTCAACGGACGTTCTTGTAGATGTATCATGTGGTGCTACCCGAGGATGGGATGTGGAGGGTGATTCAGAGAGGTTTGTAGCATTGGAATACCCGAACAGAGTAGGCGGGTAATTGATGGGGGTATTTGTAATACCGCTTGACCTGAGAAGAATTTCAGGGAACCCGGGGACCGGACTCGGGGGCTCTTTCCCGTTGTTCCAATCGTCCAACATCTCGAGCATGCGGCAACGCAGCATTCTATTCTCTTCCAAAGCTGCCGACTCGGTAGCCGGGATGGTTGTCAATGAGCTTTCCTCTGAAACGGGAATGGTTGCTAAAGGCATTTCTGAAGACATGTCGGCACCCTTTTTTGATCTAGTGAAATAGGAATGAGTACTCTCAGGCTGCCGAACTTTTCCTTTGGACCTTGTGAAGTACGAATGTGGTGCCAGATTACCGCAAAGTCAACCACTTTTACTAAAACCTGGATTTCGGCAAACAAACGGTTAGTCTGAAACAACATAACAGATAAGTAATCTCACGTTGGGTGTGATGCACTTATACAGGTGATAATGTTGTTACATGTATTCGTTTGCGATGCGTCATTCCGGTTTGTATTTTCTTTCGCTTTCATCTTTCGTCGATCTTCTTTTTCTCTTAACTTCTTTCCCCCCCCCCTTTTTTTTCATTTTTATTTTTATTTATTTATTTTTTAGTGATGGTCGAATCTTATGTGGATTGCCTACGTATCATGTCCCCGCATGAATCAGACCGGGCGTAGTTCGGAAATAATAGACATAAGATGAAGTGTTCATGAATTTTATTTCAACAAACTTAAAACTTGAAACACTTGCAAAATACAGCAATGGAGAAAAACTTGTAAAAGGACAAACGGACTCTAAAACAAAAGACTCTCCTAAGCATGTTCCAAAGCCTCGAATCTTTGCGCCCGGGGGGCGTTGTTTGGCCTTGCTGCAGTTCTTGGTGTAAGATCTTTCTGTATACTCCCCAATTCCGCCATGACTTGGTGGACACATTCCATGATTGAAGAGAAGAGGGCAGGCCGAGGTGTTTGTTCGCAAGTCAAACACTTCATAGTAATGTAGTGCCCGATCTCATTGATCCTGGTTCTGATTATGTCTTTTTCTCTGAGCAGCTGCCCTATGTGCCCGTTCTTTGCCCCTAATACTTGAGAGTTGCCGGAGACATGGTCCAAGAGCCTATCTATCTATCTTTCCATCCGTGCCATCAAGTTGTGACAACGGTCTTTATCTGCTTTAGCATCCTGGACTTGCCTGAGAGTTCGCTTTCTAAGAGTGGCGTTTGCTTTTCTCAAATCAACGATGATCACATCATAGTCTTTCTCTACTTGTTGTAGACGGAGTGCTTCTTGGTGGGCCGCTCTCTTCCATTTTGTCCGGATTGCAACCAAAGCCGCTTTTGCCTTCTCCAAGTCTTCTTGGTGTTCAAAGGCTTTCCTTTCCAAATCGTTTATCAGCATTTGATCACTCCGACTCCTCCTTGACCTTTCTGCGGCCAATTGCATCTCTTGAATTCGAGTTTGGAGTGCTTCTCTTTCCTGCTCCCAACCGGCCCTTTCCCGATCGAAGTCAGCCTGTTGTATGTCCATGGCTGCTTCCAGGATTCCTTTGTCTTCTTTTAAAGTGTTGATGCAAGATTGGAAATTTTGTGCTGTTTCATGCTCAACCTCTCTAACTCTGGCTTCTATTTCTCTCTCCCAATCGACGGCATACTTCACTGACCTTTCTGACCTTTGCTCCGGTATTGGTTGGTTGTGGAACCATTCAAGATAAGCGAGACTCACTTCTCCCCGTTCCCGATCGGCAACCATTTCGTTGATGTCGGAGAGTCGACTACCGAACCAAACCTTCTGTGCATAAGTCTCCCTCGGGGTCTCTTTCGTCACAAATTCCCATACAAATGATCGCATATCCTCAATTGGGGCCCTTTTCTATTCTCTTCCTAACTGCCGCATGACACGTAGCGGGGCATATGGTTGGAAACCCCTGAAACCCATTAATATGTAGAATGGGCGGTATGTCGACATATGCGTGATTTTGGCGGAAGGGAACCAATAATAATTCCAGGTAAGTTGATCGGCTCTCAAAGAGTTGAGGAGTTCTTGCCAAGTCCTCAAGTCTTCTGGAAGGTTACAACGGGCGGCTCTGTTTGTATGACAGCGAATATAATTCAGCCAATCTGCTTTGAAGTTTATCACAATTGGGTGATGGTAGAGATGCTCTATAAACCACATTTGTAATAAAATATTGCAACCCTCAAAATAGTCTTGTCCTTCTTAGCACCGAGTTAAGGCCCGGAAGATGTCTCCTAGTATCATCGGAAGAACAGTGTGTTCCTCGTTACTCTGTAGATATGAGACCACCGCGGCTAAACGGATTCTGATGCGTCCACCACGTTCGGGAAAAACCATGGTTCCCAAAAAAGCGATCATGAAAGCATAGATTCTTAAATCTCCCCAGGCGTCGTAATTTAGCTGGTTAACAAATTCGACGTTTGAGAATTTCCCAAACCCTTCCTTATCACCAAATCTGTCGTAGAGATAATCTAGTGGCACCCAACCGTTCTCCGGACAACCGAGGGGAACCCGCCGGAGACATAGCTTTTTCAAGAAGTTATTCACACTCATCTGCCTAGGAGCTGCAGGTCTCATCTTGTGCAAATCTCTTCCGAGCCCTGTGAGTCCGCCCAATTCTTCCAAAGTGGGTGTCATTTCACAATCCCGGAATTTGAACACATTGCTTGTTGAATCCCAAAAACTCACTAAGGCTCCGATCATATTTTTATCCGGTTTTATCATCATGATGTCCGGAAGAAATTTGAGGTGCTTGTGAACTTGATTTCTTTCCCAAGCTGAAAAACTAGTCCACCATTTACGGAGCCGATCCGGGGTTTTGTCCTGGACCATGAACATAGGTGGCATTTCGTCTCTCACCCTTTTCTGGCCGATTCGTTGCGAGGAAGTCATGCTGATCCTAGAAAAGATAAAAAATGGATTTAAGATTTTTTTTTTTCAATTTTTTTTTTTATTATATATAAAAAAACGAATCTTGTTAATACGGCCTTTCAGCACTTGAAGAAGATTTGAAGGCTGTATAACAGGATACCAGTGTGATGTCTATATTCCGTTTTGCGAAATTAGTCCTCCGGCGCCCCTTTTGAGGCGTTTGGCTATTTTTGCAAAATTTCCTAACTCTCGACTAAGAACAAAAATCCTAATTCTAATATTTTTTTTTTATTATTGTTTTTTTTTCTTAAAAAAAATCAGTATTAGTTGAGCCCGATATGGGTTGCCTACGTATCTCATTTTTGGTGAGAATCAAACTTGCGTAGTTCGAAAATAAAGCACTAAATCATTTTAAGAAAAGAAAACAAACTATTTTTAAACAAGGCATTTCTAAAACAAATTATTTTCAAAGGAACTAAGAAAATTTATTTGGAAATTTATTTTCAAAGAAACTAAACTATTTTTGTAAAATTAAGAAAATTTATTTGGAATTTTTTTTTTTTTTGCATTTTTCGGAATTTATTTTTAAAGAACTAAATATTTTCGTAAAATTAAGAGAATTTATTTGGAAATTTTTTTTTTTTTTTTGCATTTTCTTTTAGAATATTTAAAGAACTAACTATTTTCGTAAAATTAAGAAAATTTATTTGAAATTTTCGCATTTTTCAGAAATTATTTTCAAAGAACTAACTATTTTCATAAAATTAAGAAAATTTAGTTTGAATTTTTTTTTATTTTTTTTTTTTTGCATTTTTTTTTTGCATTTTTTCAGAATTTATTTTCAAAGAACTAACTATTTTCATAAAATTATTTTAATTATATACCCTGACGTTTTCCACTTCTTCCTCTTTTAACAAACCGGTCGGCATGTAAGATCGAAACAAATAAATGCACACAAAAAGATGCAACAAGTTGGTCTTTTTGTTTCGGGTACACCTGTCCTAGACAGGCCCAACCCCTGTGTTGAGCCTCCTAAGTCAAATATGCACGTGATGCAAATAAACGTTCCTATCGGGGATCCGGCATAAGGTCTTGTTATTCTAAGTCATCATCCTGTTGGAAAAGTGTCTAGATTGG
Source organism: Nicotiana noctiflora (assembly GCA_032618575.1). Taxonomy (NCBI): domain Eukaryota; kingdom Viridiplantae; phylum Streptophyta; class Magnoliopsida; order Solanales; family Solanaceae; genus Nicotiana; species Nicotiana noctiflora. The sequence continues at coordinate 27,761 of JASVEL010004437.1, forward strand.
CTTTAACTCGAGCGGACAACTCGAGCCGAAGAGTGTCAGTGCACCGGTAGCATGGCTTTCCGGCTTAATTGACAAAACTCTCCGCCTAAACATGTGTGACTACAAAATCCTTCACCGGTGCCAAGCACCACAGCTATCTTGAGAAAAACGGGTTATGTCCAGCAAATGCCCGGTATTGTATTTCAAAAGACTCAGAAGAGAAAAATGGGTATCGGTACAATTTATATACAGTTCACGAAATATCAAAGCGGTAAAGCAACATTTAGCATATCAAATATAAACATGTAATAAAATCGGATAATAAATAAGCCAAATAAAATAATTATTCAAAGCTCGAATTCTTAAACCATGAACCAGTAGTTCTGGGTTTGTAGTCCCCAGCAGAGTCGCCAGAGCTGTCACACCTCCTTTTGGCGCGCCCGCTACCCGGGGGTAGGAGCGCAAAGGAGTTTTTCCAATTTAAGTGACAATATTCGAAACGGGATTATTTTATTTATTTCAGAGTCGCCACTTGGAATAAATTATGGTGTCCCAAGTCACCGATTTATTTAAATCCCGAATCGAGGAAATTTCGACTTTCCAAATGAAGTCTGCGAACCAGAAATTCTAAGTAAGGAATTCTATTGATCCGAGGGAAGGTGTTAGGCACCCTCGGATCCCGTGGTTCTAGCACGGTCGCTTCAATTATTATAAATGGCTAAAAATACTTGATTTTATACATGTTTATAAATTATATGCTCCAATTAAATCTTTTAAAACCGCTATATTAATTTGAAACCATGCCAAAAGAAAGACTAATTGCAACATAGACTCGGACTTTTTGACAGATAGGTGAATATAAAAAAAATATCCGGATTATTTATTTGAAACTATGCCGATTAAAACCATCGTAAAACTAACCCAAAAAAAAAATCAATTTACTTAACAGAGTGTATCCCTCAAAATTATTTCCAATTAAAGAATCATACCAAATGATATATTATTCCCTAGCTTTGATTTATGGCCGGAGATTGAATGACAAGATATAAGCTAACGGAAAATTGATCAAAATATGCGAAATAGAAATAATTCACCTTGATCCAATTATTAAAAAGTAAGATTGTTTACTATCCTTAATCCGATGTTAATTAGCGAAAGCAAGACTATGCGATTAAAATCGATCTAACATTGGCATCTAAAACCCGGGCTAACTTATCTTGTCTACTTAAGTATAAACAGATTTCAAGGGAAAATCAAGTGAAGAAATTCAAAAATGATTCAAAATACCTTGCATTAATAATTAACATCAACTAAATTAATACCTTAAGCATGCTTAAATTAATTGACTTTAACAAATTACCAATTTAACATATCAAGGGAAATCTCAATCCGTACAAATACATTATACAACTAACAAATGTATATCACAAAATTGAATCCGGTTCTAAAAATTACTAACCAATAACCCAAAGTCCCTTTAATCTAATTACTAAAACAAAACTCCGGAATTTCTAATGGTGACTTGATGTATTCCGAAAATCTATGACTGCAATAACTGATTAAACAAAGATGCAATATAGAGGAAAATTTAAAATGATAACAGTAGTTTCTTCAGTTGATTCCGAAATGATTCAGGTACATTGAGTGAAAAACTTCAAAGCATTATAGAGGATGAAATACCTGGGATTTGAATTGAAATAGAGCAAAAGAAAAGGTCAGCAACAGCAAGTGAAGAAAACAACAGTTGGAAGCAACAAACAAGCAACAACAGTAACACTTGAAACTCCAGTACAACTCAAAGACCCCAAACTTAGACAGAAACAGAATCCAGGCAACGACCCAAAATCAATTTGTGAACCGAACAGAAAACAACGAATGATCTCCAAAGAACTGAACACTCAAAATTCGAAAGAGAACAAAGAACCAAGAATCAATTGAATGTTCTGATTTCTTTTAAAATGTAGTTGTGTCCTCTCTGTGAGTGTGTTGGTGAAACAGTGTGTGCCTATTGTGTGAATTCCAGAGAGTATGTCTGAGTGTGTGTTTTCAGAGAGTATATCACTGTTGTTTACAATCAGAGAGTATTATCAGAGAGTAAATAGAGTATATCACTGTCTGTTTGTGTGTCCACTGCCAGTGAGTGCCTATTGTGTTTAATAGCCTAGAGATCCAAAGCAACAGCCCTTCCTTTTTCAGTTTCAGATCTGTCCAGCACCTATTATTCCCCTTTTTCAACCTTTTTCAGCTGTATATTCCCTACCATGTGCATCATTTTAACTTCTAATCACTACTCCCATGTTATCTACTTTTCTCACCTTTTCAAAATACTAAACCAAGCCAGCAAGTCCTCTTTTTATTAAGCAATTCTAAACTAAGTGGTGTATTAATATTCAGCATTGGTAGCCCACTTAAGTTGAATAATTTTCAAGTTTCAATCCCCTAAGTTAAACTCCTAAAGCTACTGAAGCTATCAATCTATCCAAAAACCTACCAGCTATAACCAAACTTAGTAGCTAACTAGATCAAAAGAATCAAACAAACAAGGCAGAACAGTTCAATTTAAACAACAGTGAACCACTGCCCGGGGTTTCAAACAACCAATTCGCGAATTTAAACGACGACATTCGTTAAATCGATCACAACATGTATGATTGACATTCAAACAAATGCAAACACAGTGAATCAGGGAATCTCGGCCAATGCCGGATTTGTGCTCTAATGTTCTAACAAACGAACCTTCGAACCTAATCGACGACATTCGTATAGTCGATTACAACAAACACAATCAATAACACACAATCGACGAACAAGTTTTCATTTTTTTCAACACTTAAGCCGAGAGAAAGAAAAAGAAAAGAAAAAAAACAAAATGAAAGAAGCAAGAATGTTATTCGACTTCAATAATCGACTCGAATACACACACTTATCAACAAACAACAATCAATCAATTACGATAATCAATCTCAAAAACAGTGAATCAAGGAGTTCTCGACCAATGCTGGGAAATACAAAATTAATCGTTCGACGACGCTAATCGACGCGAACACGTATTCGACAACATACGCAATCAAACAAACAAGGAAAGAAAAGCAATCGACCAAATAAAAGGTCTTTGAGAAGAAGTGACAATAGGGACGGCCGACAAACATCAAGAAGAATTCAATCAACAAATACAAAAGCAAATTGAAATAAACGGTAAACAGGAAAATTACCTTAAAGAGAAATCAAAATCGGCCACTTTGGAAAGAATTCTCGGTTCTTGACTTAAATTTGGACTTTGGGAATCAAATGGATTTTAATTGAAATGTTTTCAACTGAAAACATCTCAATTAAAATCTATTCTAATCCCAATTTCTTCAAATCTAACCCGGCGGCCCAAATTTGGATTTTAGGGTTCTTGAAGTCTCGATTTGGGGCTTAATGGTTTCCGGTTAGATTCGAGCAAAAGGGGTCACGGATTCATGGAGGGGATAGTCTGGTGGTGGTGTGGTGTTAATTTGGAATGGTTTGGGGTGAATCTCAACTTCCGGCAACTTTCGATCTAATATTCGAAGAATTCGACAATGATTCAAGTAAGATGGGTAAAGGATTCGTGTAGAGGGAGAGAAGGGGATTTCATGGTGTTAAAATGGGGGTGATTGGACCACGGCCGCCGGCGGAGGCGATTTCCGGCCGGCGGCGTGCGGCGGGGGACGGTGGAGGACGGTGGAGGCGGCTGGGGTTCTTGGGGATCTAGGGGAAATGAAGATGAATAATAGGGTTTGGGGGGTTTAGTATAATTAAATTAGGGATTTAATTAGGACCGTTGGATCAAAAAGATCCAACGGCTGTGATTAATTCTGGGGCAAAACGGGGCGGGTAATTGCTAATTGGGTCGGTTCTGGGCAGGGTTTTGGGTTCTTTGGGCCTGGTCTTGGCCGAAAATGGGTGGCCCAATCCGATTTATTTCCTCTTCTTTTCATTTGATTTTGTTTTCCTTATCTCTTTAATTTAATTTTCTAATTAAAACAAAAATTACACTACAAAATCAATTAAATTATAAGAAATATTAATTAAGTTATATTAACAATTAACACACTCAATTTAAACATCAATTAAATATAAATCACACAATTGGGATATTAAATACTAGAAAAGCAAAAATACATATTTTTGTGATTTTATTTTGCAAAAATAAACTTAAACTACCCCTAATTGCAAAGTTAGATCAAAAATATAAATATGACCTATTTTTGTATTTTTATTAATTTAAACACATATAATCATGCATATACAAATGCAAACAATTACCAGAAATAACACGAAAATTCACAAAAATACACATCGTAAAAAATAGACAATTTTTGTTTTGATTTTGTGGGAGTAATTCATGTTAGGCAAAAATCACGTGCTCACAGCACCTATGGCCTCTACTGACATCCTCCAACTCCTCACATACGCACCACCTGCGACATTGCACTTGCGGGCAAGACCCTCGCAGGTGCGATCACACCAGAAAGGCTACAGCTTCAGCAACTTCACAACTATAATTCTTGATATGTTAACCTCCTGGAACCTCAAGCAAACATATCAATAAATCTTAAAACATCATACGAACTTAGTCGAACTCTCAAATCACCTCAAACAATATCAAAAACATGAATCGCACATAGATTCAAGCCTAATAAACTTTGAGACTTCTAATTTCTACAATTGACGTCAAAACCTATAAAATCACGTCCAAATGACCTCAAATTTTGCACACAAGTTACAAATATAACCACGGACCTACCGCAACTTCTGGAATTCAAATCCGACCTTGATATCAAAAAGTCAACTCCTGGTGAAACTTCCCAAAAATTCAACTTTCGCCATTTTAAGCATAATTAAACTACGGACCTCCAAATCACAATCCGGCTATGCTCCTAATTTCAAAATCATCCAACGAAGCTTATGAAACCATCAAAACTCCATTCCGGAGTCGTTTACAATAAGTCATCATTCGATCAACCTTTTCAATTTAAGCCTCCAACCTTGAGACTAAGTGTCTCAATACATTTCGAAATCTCTCTGAGCCCGAACCAACTTATCTGGTAAGTCATATAATAGCTATAAAGCACAAAAAAGAGCATTAAATAGAGGAACGGGGCTACGACTCTCGAAACGACCGGCCAGGTCGTTACATCCTCCCCATCTTAAATAAATATTTGTGCTTGAATTAGTTTAGAAATATACTTGGAGTCTCAAGTAGGTGTGGATATCTTCTCCACGTCTCCCGCTTCGTCTGCCAAGAAGCCTCCTCAACAAGATGACCTCTCCACCGCACCTTCATTGAAGCTATATCCTTTGACCTCAACTTTTGAACCTGCCAATCTAAAATGGCCACCATCTCCACATCACTAGTCAAAATCACCATCCAGCTGAACCGTGTTGAAATCCAAAATATGAGATGGATTGGTGAAATACTTACAGATCATAGAAACATGAAATATTGGATGCACAATCAACAAGCTAAGTGGCAAGGCAAGCTTGTAAGCCACCTACCCATTCCTCTAAAGTACCTCAAACGGCCCAATATATTGCGGGCTCAACTTGCTCTTCTTCCTGAACCTCATAACATCTTTTATGGGTGAAACCTTTAGCAAAACCTTCTCCCCAACCATGTAAGCCACATCATGGACCTTCCAGTCAGCATAGATCTTCTATCTAGACTATGCTGTGCGAAACCGCTCCTGAATCAATTTAACCTTGTCCAAACCATCCTAAGCCAAGTCAGTACCCAATAACCTAGCCTCACTCAAACCAACCCACGAAATATCTACACTGACTACCGTACAAAGCCTCATATGGAGCCATCTGAATGCTCGACTGGTAGCTGTTATTATAGGCAAACTATGTGAGTGGTAGAAACTGATCCCATGAACCCCAAAAATGAATGACACAAGAGCGTAGCATATCTTTCAATATCTGAATAGCGCGCTCGAAATATCCGTCCGTTTGAGGGTGAAATGTTGTACTCAACTCAACCTGGGTGCCTAACTCTCCCTGCACGGCTCGCTAAAACTATGTGCCTTGATCCGAAATGATGGACATTGGCACACCCAGCTGAACCTTGTACTTGAGGACAAACAAATATGGATCATCATACTGGCTCTCTCTAATGCTATTAAATAAGGAAGACCGAGAAACCACACAAGCTAGAACCCGACTAGGCTCCGAAACATCTAATCTCATAAACTGGTTGGCCAAGGCCTGAATATCAACTGCGAGAGGTCTCTCATCCACATGAATGAATGCAAGACTACCCATACTCACCGCCTTCCTACTCAAGGCATCGGTCACCATATTGGCCTTCCCCGGGTGATAGAAATAGTAATATCGTAGTCCTTTAGTAGCTCCAACCATCTTCGCTGCTTCAAAATTAGATCCTTCTGTCTGAACAAGTGTTGGAGGCTCTGATGATCTGTAAACACTTCACAAGACATAACATTGAGGTAGTGCGTCCAAATCATTAATGCATGAACAATGGCAGCAAACTCAAAATCACAAATAGGTTAGTTCTTCTAATGGATCTTCAACCGGCGTTAAGCATAAGAAATCACTCTACCCTCCCGCATCAAGACACACGCGATACTAATCTGAGAAGCATCACAATACACTATCTAAGTACCTGAAACTGAAGGCAAAATTAGAATTGGAGTTGTGGTCAAGGCAGTCTTGAGCTTCTGAAAGCTCTCCTCACACTCATCCGACCACATGAAAGGAGCACCCTTTTGGGTTAATTTGGTCAAGGGCGATGCAATAAATGAGAACCCTACACTAAGCAACTATGATAACCAGCCAACCTTAGAAAGATTCGAATCTCTAGAGCTGAGGACGGTCTGGACCAACTCTTAATCACCTCTATCTTCTTCGGATCCACTTGAATACCCTTACTGAACACCACGTGCCCCAAAAACGTCCCTAAACTAAGCCAAAACTCACACTTGGAGACCTTGTCATAAAGCTTCAATTCCCTCAACCACAACAATACAATCCTCAAATGTTGGTCATGCTCCTCCTGGTTACAAGAGTTCACCAGGATATCATCAATGAATTCTATGACAAACAAGTCGAGAAAACGCTGAAATGTACTATTTATCAGATGCATGAAAGTTGCTGGGGCGTTGGTTAGACCAAAAGACATCACAAGGAACTCATAATGATTATAACGGGTCCTAAAAGCTATCTTTATAATATCTGAGTCCCGAATCTTCAACCAATGATACCCAGACCTCAAATCAATCTTAGAGAACACCATTGCTCCCTGAAGCTGGTCAAATAGATCATCAATGCACGAGAAATGATATTTTTGTTCTTGATTGTGACTTTGTTCAACTGCCTATAATTGATGCACATCTGTATGGTACCATCTTTCTTCTTCACAAATAGAGCCGGTACACCTCATGGTGACACGTAGACCTAGTAAACTCCTTATCAAGAAGTTCTTGAAGCTTCTCTTTCAACTCCTACAACTCAGCTAGTGCCATACGGTACGGAGGAATAGAAATGGTCTGGGTGTCCGACACAAAGTCAATACTAAAGTAATATCCCCGTGAGGCGGCATGCTCGACAAGTCTACAGGAAACACATTTGGAAAATTTCGCACCACTGAAATTGAATCAATACTAGGGGTATCGGCACCAACATCCTTCACAAACGCCAAAAAATATAAACAATCCTTCCCAACCATATGTTGGGCCTTCAAATACGAAATCACTCTGTTGGGAATATAGTATAAAGAATCTCTCCACTCAATCCTTGGAAATTCCGACATAGCCAATGTCACAATCTCAGCGTAATAATCCAAAACAGCATGACATGGAGAAAACTAATCCATACCCAAGATCACATCAAAATCGACCATACTAAGCAGCAAGAGATCAACTCTAGTCTCTAATCCCCCAATAGTCACTACACACGTCCGGTACATACAGTCTATAATAATAGTATCGCCCATCGGTATAGATACACGAACTGATAAAACTAAGAACTCGTGGGGCATATCCACATAATAAGCAAAATATGATTATACATATTAATAGGTGGACCAGGGTCAAATACTATAGAAGCATCTCGGTGACATATTGAGACAATAATCACTGTATCTAAAGCAATAACATCTGGTCTAGAAGGAATAACATAGAATCGGGACTATCCGTTAATTGTTTAGCCTCCCCTTCTAGGGTAACCTCTAGCTGACTCTACTCCACCCGAGTTCGCTGAGCGGGTACTGTAGCAACTCGTACAGAAGTCGCAGCCTGACTTTTCAGCTGCAATGGACCTCCTAGGCAATGAGGACACTACCTTCATACATGCCCAAACTCCCCGCACTTGAAGTAACTCCCTGGCGTTGGTGCTAGAGACCGAAGGGAGACCCGAGCACTAGAATAACTGGTAGAAGGACCTGGCGTAGTGAGCCCTAAACTGATGGAGCATTGGATGAACTCTAAGTTAGAAGGGCACTGAGAGATGGCTGACCCTGATGAGAACTGTAAGAACCCTGGCCGATGATGGACCGCGTTGAACTGGACAAGCCATCTGAGCATGCCTAAAGACAACCATTGTCATGGTAGAACTGACCCCTGGAAGGAACATCGCTGAAACCTCCCGATCTACGAGGTCTTTTGGCCTCCCTCTTACCCCTCTCCTGACTGCGGACCATCTATACCTGATGAGCAATATCGATAATCTCATCTAAAATAGCACCAGATACCCCCACCCAAGTCACAAGCAACCGTAACTGATATGTGAGGCCATCAATAAACCTCCTGGTCCTCTCCCTATCAGTAGGAACTATCCAAACTACATGACGGGCCAACTCAAAAAACCTCATCTCGTACTGCATCACAGAATGCCATCCTAACATAACTGCTCAAACTATTTATGCAGCTCCTCTCTGTGAGACTGCAGCACGAACTTCTCCAAGAAGAGAATAGAGAACTCCTGTCAGGTATGTCGTGCTGCACCAACCGGCCTGTGCCTCTCATAAGCCTTCCACCATCTGAAGGCAACCCCATAAAACTAAAAAGTAGTGAACGAGAGCCCACTAATCTTTAGAATACCTGTTGTACGGAGAATCCGCTGACACTTGTCCAAGAAACCGTAGGTGTCCTCCAACTCCGTCCAACTGAAAGATGGAGGCTGGAGTCTCTCAAACCTCTCTAGTCTTTGATGCACATCATCAGTCATAATAGGAACCACATGGGCCAAGGCACTTGCAACCGGCAGGGCTAGTGGTTCCCCGGTGTCTGGAGTCCCTGCAACACCTTCTCTGGTGTGCAGTCAACGGGAGTTTGCGTACCTCCCCTAGTCTGAGAATTGGCTATTGCGGCTGGAACTAAGATCGTCTCAGCAAGACTATTGGACATAGTCAGAATCTAAGCATGGACTACTGAAGGCCTAGCTGGGCACAGCTGGAGCCTAAGCTGGACCCGCTGCTCATCCATAACTTGAAACTTCTCTTGAACTGTGACAACTGGTTGAATGCATGTGCTGTCCTAGCTGTTGTACGAGCTGCACCTCTGCCCCTACCACAGCCTCTACCGCGACCTCAGCCTCTCATGGCCATAATAGGTGGTATTGGTGGTTTTCTATCATGTCAAGTAGTACTTGTCCTCACCATCTATGAGAGAATAGAATAATTGAAGTTTAGTTACCGGAATCTACAGACTCGCATGACAAGAATTCAAGAATTGAAGTTCCCTAAGGGTTCGGCAGCCTCTCGAAGATAAGTACCCTCAAGACTCTACTAAACATGCTAATGACTCGTTAGACCAATGTAACCTAGGAACTTATACCAACTTATCAAGACCCAAATCATGGCCTATCGTGATGGCACCTATCATGGTACTAGGCAAGCCGACATTTACAAATAACTCCAACACCTTTAACAAAAATGAATTTTTAATGCATTTCAAATTGAACCTTCTCATAAACAAGATAAAGAGATCCAAACACAACACAGAAAACTCCCAAATCGGGGTGTCACAAAGTACATGAGCATCTAAATGTCACAAGTCTGGAATACACCATCTAAGATAGTCTGAAACTAAATACGATAAAAGGAAAGATAGGGAACGAGAAACAGGGACTTCGAACGTCGAGCAGCTACATCAAAGTCTCCAAAGGTCCACTGTGCAAAGTATTAACACTCACCGTGTCCGAAAACACCTGGATCTACATACGAAGTGTAGGGTGTAGCGTGAGTACAACCAACTCAGTAAGTGATAGAACTAAGTAAAGAACTAAAGATAGTGACGAGCTACATAGTTAAAGTTTTCAGTAGTCTCTACAAAAGAAAGTAGGCATGCTTTCAAATCCGACAATTTAAGTCAAATCAGTTTACACATGCCAAGTTCAAGTAAAATCAGATATAATATCACCCAGAAATTTCAAAGCATTTATAAATGACAGCTAAATGCAACAATAAGGAAATCAAATGCATCCTCTCAGAGCAACAGTCACTCATTCCTCTCAATCGTTCGGCACTCACACTCAGTAGGTATTTGCGCTCACTAGGGGTATGTATATACTCCGGAGGGGCTCCTTCAGTCTAAGTGCTATATCAAGCCAATCATGGTATAAATTAATAAAATATGTTGCGGCGTGCAGCCCGATCCCATAAGTGTTAAAATATCAAGCCCTTGGCCTCACTCAATCATCAACCTCTCAAGTCTCCCCAGGCTTTCAATAATCACATAAATCAGCCCAAATAGTAATGATATTATGTATCAATAAGGAATAATATAGACTGAGATATGATATATGAGTAAAACTAAGATTGAGTACAAATAGCAATAAGCATGTAGTTATGTAACACGGCCTCTGTGGGTCCCAAAAATACCAACATAGCGCTTAAACATGATTTCTAACATGATTTACAGTTGAATTTCTATAACACATGGAGAGCATATAACTAACAACACGTTATTCAACTTTACAATTCCATGGAATGGACCAAGTCACAATTCCTAAGGTGTACGCTTACACGCCCATCACCTAGCATGTGTGTCACCTCCAAACCAATCATAAAATATATAATTCGGGGTTTCATACCCTCAAAACTATATTTAGAACTGTTACTTACCTCAGTCCGAGCAAATCTCCACTCTAACACACCTTTACCTCGTGAAACGGCCTCCCAATACCTCGAATTTAACCATAAACAATACGATAATCGGCCCCCAGACCCACGTCTCGAAATCCGACAAATATCATAAAACCTGAAAGCTCATTCAACCATGAGTCTAACCATACCAAATTCATCAAAATCCGACACTAAATCTCCACGCAAATCCCCAAAATAAACTCTCCAAATCCCTAGCCCCAAACCCCAAATTACACCTCAAAAAGACACATACTAGGTCGGAAAATCAATGGGGAAGCAAGATTATTGCTCAAAATCGAGCACAAATGACATACCTCAAGAATCTCTTCAAAAACCCTCTCAAAAATCGCCTAAGCCCAAGCTCAAATGTTGAAATGAAGCCAAAACGCAAAACCTTACATTTATATGTTCTGCCCAGTCAAACCGTATCTACGGTCAAAAATCCGTTTCTGCAATCCCGCTTTTGCGGCAAAATCTTCATATCTGTGGAGGTCACTTAACTCCCCATTTATCGCACCTGAGCACACAATCCGCTTCTGCGACTACTCGTCCTCTCCTGCGTAAAACACCTGGCCCCTCAACTCTTTCACTCCTAGATTCTTCGGCCCTTACATCACATCTGCGTAATGGCAAGTGCAGAAATCCCATCGTGCCTGCCATCTCCTCATATCCTCCAACTCCATACCACTTGCGACATCGCACCTTCGGCCAATACCCTCGCAGGTGCAGAAATACCATTGCACCTGCGATCTCCTCACATCCTCCAACTCCACACCACCTGCGGCATCGCACCTTCGGCCAAGACCCTCGCAAGTGCGATCACACCAAAAAGGCTACAGCTTTAGCAACTTCACAACTCCAATTCTTGATCCGTCAACCACCCGAAATCAACCAAAGTTCCCTGGGACCTCAACCAAATATACCAATAGTCTTAAAACATCATACGAACTTTGTCAAACCCTCAAATCACCTCAAACAACATCTAATCACGAATCGCACATAGATTCAAGCCTAATAAACTTTGAAACTTCTAATTTCTATGAGTGACGTCGAAACATATCAAATCACATCCGAATGACCTCAAATTTTGCACACAAGTCATAAATGACACCACGGACCTAATCCAACTTTTGAAAATCGAATCTGACCCCAATATTAAAAAATGCACTCCCGGTCAAACTTCCATAAATTTTAACTTTCGCCATTTCAAGCCTAATTCAACTACGGACCTCCAAATCACAGTCCGGACATGCTCCTAAGTACAAAATTATCCAACGGAGCTAACGGGTCCATCAAAACTTTATTCCGGAGTCGTTTACAGATAAGTCAACATTTGATCAACCTTTTCAACTTAAGCCTCCAACCTTGAGACTAAGTATCTCAATTCATTCCGAAATCTCTCCGGACCCGAAACAACTAACCCGGTAAGTCATATAACAGATATAAAGCACAAAAGAAATAGTAAATGGAGGAATGAGGCTACAACTCTTGAAATGACCGGTCGGATCGTTACGAATGAGCAGAGGAGCTAGGACAAAATTGGGAAGCAAGCAAACCCAATAATATAGAAAGAGAGCCGAGAAGTAGTTAAGAGAAAAATCGGTCATAGTTGATTGCTCTCCTCTTAAAAAGTTTCTGAAAGTCCATAATTTAGGGCCCAACCTGAGGCACAGGGCCTGCAAGCTGAATTCGGGCCAATCTTTCTTTTAAATATAATAATAATATACGCGTGAACAATCAACCAACAGCTGTGGATTCTGACTTATATACATCACAAACAGTACGCTGTTTTTTAGCAAGGAATACTCCGTTGCATTTTGACAACAGCTGTGGGCTGCTAACTTTCTGAATTCTGACCTCAACTGCGCTGTTTATTCTTTCTATTCAGGTTGGCGCTGACTCTCTATTTTTAGCATTTAATTTGTCTCATGTATATGGGCGTTGAACTGAATTAATTGATATTGTCCGAGAAACTTGAAAACTTCTTCAAAACTTGTTCAAAATCAAACAACAAAGAGATATATACAAATTTCTTACGCTCGCGAAAAGAAGTAATACTTTCTTCCTTTTCCATTTATTTCATATAGTCTGACGAGTACAAATTTCTTCTTCAACTTTTACTAGTTGTGTTTTTGTGATAGATAATATACTTATAGTTTTTAACAATATATAGAACTGAATGCATTTGAGCATGGGATATATATGCGGTTTAGATATAATATTATATTTTATTTCTTATGAAATAACTGTTTATTTAATTTATTCAATTCAATAAAATATTGTTTTAAATAGATCATTTGTAATATGTGTGTCCTTTTAGTTATGTAATAAAAAATTTAGTGTATGGAGTCTTAGTTCATACACAGAAAATTAAATTGTTAGTTCTCATAATTAATAAACTATGTTCACAATCAAAAATATTATCGGACAAAATATCTTGATGATTGTAGCACAAGATTATTGTATAATCTGTCTTGATTATGGGAGTAGGTTTACTCCATCTTCTTGTGCTAGTATAGTCGGTGTATATTGAACGGACCAAGTCGAGAAAAAGTATTTTTATACTGAATACATATAAAATATTTTCTCTAATTCATTAAACGAACTTATACTCCTAATCTTGATATAATTATTATGATCAATGTAATTTATTTATTGTTTTGATTTATCAAAAGGCGCGACTCTATTTAGAGTTAGTATATGCCTAATAAATTAGGCAATAATAAATACCATTTGTGAATAATAATTAGTTGATAGAATTCAAGACTTGGTTTTGGGTTTGATGATACCCCTTTATATAAGTTTATAAGTTTTCATGTGAAAACCCGGCCGATGAATTTTGTATCCGTCACATGAGATGGTTTAAACGGAAATATAAAGTATTTAATTAGTTAATTGAATTAAAGTTTCAGTAATTTAATTTAATTAACTGGTATTTAAAATCTTAACACGGGGAGTTAAAATAAGTGTTAGTGAATTTTCAAAATTCATATTGAGGAGTTCAATTGCAGTTTTTAGTAGAACAAATAGCAATTAATTATAGTAAGATCTAATCCATGCCAATTTTGAATTAGTACTATAATTAGTAGCCTCTTATTATTTCTGTGGTCCGTGCTATACCTAGTAAAAACCTGGAGAGACTTGGGTAAAAAGTAGCTTGGGAGAAAAGTTACATTTTTTAGTCGTAGTAGGATTCTATAAATAGAATCCTAATCACACACGTTTTAAGCCCTTTTAGGGCTTAATTTCATGCCTTTTAAAAATGAGACAGGGTTTTTCTCCTATCAACCAACCCTAAAGTTGTATTGTTCTTGCCCACCCAAAAGTAAAAGTGTCCAAGGCTTTACTAGGAATATAGCAGAAGACTGCAGCCCTAGATCCTAGCTGATTGGAAGATTTGTGCAACTATTTCAAGAGGTTAGTGTTCCTGATCTCGTTATTATCACGTTGTCTAGTTTACATGTAATTGATATATGGTGGTATGCTTGCTTCCGTTGCGCATGTTCTAACAATTGGTATCAGACACCGACTTATATCTAACTAGATAATGTAATACATCATGCATAGAGTAAAATTAAAATGTGTTATTCATTTATACATGTTTCGGATAATTATTCTATGTTAACAACGTGAATGTTTTGTATGATATTCAGTAATTTTGGATTAATATACAGAAATTTTGGTTTAATCTTGTCAAAACACGTCTTTTTTCTAACATCATGTATTGTATGGCCGCAGTCTGGGCGTAACCGCGATAGGACCGCGGCAGTATACTGCCTCTAATTTTAAAGGTCACTCTAGCCGCGATCCTGGCGTAACCGTGGTAGGACCGCGACAGTACATGTAACCTTCAGAGCCCAAATTGTAGAATACGTGATTTAGGCCCTAAACCCTAAATTAAACGGGTTCTACAGTAATATAATGAATTTATATGTTGTCATAGGTCTTCTTCCATATTGGATAAATTCATTATAGATGATTACTGTATTTTTTTTCTTTAGCCTCTAGTTATTTCATTACTTGTATTAATTCTCCAACTGAGTTACATATTGATAGAATGAAACTAGAGTTTTATAAAAGTGATATTTACCTATCTTAAATTAACAATTTACTCTCCATTGAGTTGATCTTGTTTAAATTTATGGGGTTAATATCTGACATCACCCATATATTTTGCATGAATAGTTAAGTTTCCCTAACGAATCTAACTGTTCAATGAGCATGGTTATATATGGAATGTGCAATTTTGAATTTAAACATTCTTAATACATAACTAATGATCTATTTAATGTGAATACCTCCCAAATTAACCATGTCTTCATTCAACCCACTTGCCTAAATTTTGAACCAAAACAAGTTAGAAGGGCCAAATTATGTTGACTGGAAAAGGAACCTTGATATTATCCTAACTGCTGAAGGTTACAAATTTGTAATCACTGAGGAATGCCCAGAAAAACCTAAAAATATTACGGATGATCATGTTAAGGCCTATGGAAAATGGGTTAAGGCTGATGAGATGGCGCGATGTTACATTCTTGCCTCTATGGAGAATGTTTTGCAACATCAACATCAGTCTATGAGGTATGATTATGATATGCTCGAAAGTATCAAATAGATGTTCGGTAAGAAAAATTGTGCAGCTAAGCAGACAGCCATGAAAGTCCTTTTGAACACAAAGATGGCTAAAGGATCATCGGTTAGGGACCATGTTCTGAATATGATGAGTCTTCTGAATGAACTGGAGGTCCATGGAGTTGTGATTGATAAGGAATCTCAAGTTGAGATGGTCCTGCAGACTCTGCCTGACAATTTTCAACAGTTTCTCTTGAACTATAATATGAACAAAATGGATTTGTCACGTAGCAAAATTGTTGAATGAGTTGCAAGCACCAGAATATATTATTAAACAGCAAGCTCCAGTTATGGCACTCAATTTTGAGAAACCTTCAGTTTCTAAGTCGAAAGGCAAAAAGAAAAAGAAGAAGGCTCAAAAGGTTCTGGTACCTAGTGGTGCGGCTGGTGTGAACAAGCCCAAAGGCAAGTGCTATCATTGCAAGCAACCCGGTCATCATAAGAAACAATGCCCTGCCTATCTGGCAAAGTTAATAAGCAAGGTAATTCAAATTTAAATATCGTTGAAACTTGTTTAGCGGTTGTTTCTACCATGTTTTGGTGTGTAGATTCAGGAGCCACTAATCACACCTGCAATTGTTTGTAGGGGTTTCAGGAAATGCGGTGGCTAAATGAGAATGAAGTTTGCATATTTCAAGCCAATGGCGAGCCAGCACCCGCTTTAGCTTTAGGAGATATTAGTATTTCGTTTAGTAGTGATAGAGTTTTAGTTTTAAAAGATGCTTTCTATGTACCTTCCATTAGAAGGAATTTGATTTCGATTTCAAAAATAATGGATGCTGGTTATAATATTTATTTTGCTAATAACTCTGCTGTTATTAAGTTTAATAAACGTTTTATCTATAGAGGTGCCAGAGTACATGACCTTTTTATTCTTGATATATCTCCTCATGTGCAACAACAACCAAAATAACTAAATAACATTAATCTACCACATAAAAGAAAATATATTTCTGAATTGAGTCAAACTTATTTATGGCACTTATGTCTAGGCCATATAAATCTTAATAGGATTACAAGATTGGTCTCTGATGAACCTTTGAGTTCATTGAAAGTGGTGTCACTACCAACATACGAATCTTGTTTAGAAGGTAAAACGACCAAAAGATATTTTCCCTCGAAACGGAATAGAGCTAGTGATAAGCTAGAATTAATTCACTCTGATTTGTGTGGTCCTATAAATATACTAGCAATAGGTGGTTTTAAGTATTTTGTGACTTCCACAAATGATTACTCAAAATATAGATATATTTATCTGTTGAGCCGTAAGTCTGAATTCTTTGAGAAATTCAAAGAATTTAAGACGAAAATAGAGAAACGACATGATAAATATATCAAAATATTGTGATCTGATCATGGTGGTGAATACCTTTCTCTGGAGTTCATAAAATACTTCTTAGATAATGAAATTACATCTCAATTATCTTCCCGAGGAACACCAAAACAAAATGGTGTGGCAGAAAGAAGAAATAAGACCTTTATGGGAATGGTTAGATCAATGTTGAGTTATTCCGATTTGCCTCTTTCTTTTTGGGGATATGCTTTAGAAACAGCAAACTACATACTAAATTTGGTTCCTTCAAAGTTAGTACCTTCAACTCCAATAGAACTGTGGACTGGGCGAAAGGCAAGTTTACGACATATTTGGGTTTGGGGTTTTCCAGCACATGTGCTGAAAGGGAAAACGGACAAATTGGAATCAAGGACCGAAGTATGCATTTTTATTGGCTATCCAAAAGGAACAAAAGGCGGTTTGTTTTATTGTCCCAAAGAAAAGAATGTGATTGTTACGACAAATGCCCGATTCTTAGAGAAGGACTATCTAACGAACCATATTTCTAGAAGTAAACTAGTTTTAAAGGAATTAATTAATGGAATAACTAAAGACACATCCCTTGAACGTATCCCGGAAGCCATCATTGACATACCACTGCAGTATCGCAGTGAGAGAAATATCAATAGGCAGTAGATTGCACAAGAACAATTGCCTGACATCCCACTATCCCAAAATAGTAGAAATAATGTTGAGAAAACTTAGATTGTTGAGGAACCTCAGGTTGTTGAACAACCTGTAATTGTTATGCAACCTAAAGAATCCGAAAGCCCCTCTCGCCGAGGTCCTAGCGTAACCGGGGTAGGATCGCGGTAGAACAATGCCTCTAACTCTGCAAGTCCCTCTGACCACGGTCCTGGCGTAACCGCGGTAGGACCGCGGCAGAATAGTGTCTCTGATTCTGAGAGCCAATATGGGAGGGATCCTGCAATCCAGGAAGAACTCAATGATAACCT
>JASVEL010004438.1:0-17500 GCA_032618575.1 Nicotiana noctiflora
TTGGGTAGACCTCATACAATAACTGTCCTAGCTCTACCATATCTTTTGTTTCATTTCTTCTGGAACAATCACAAACACTTTTTTGATTATGGATCTACTACCAGAAATTCAATGCGTAATCTCAGCATTCAATGTGTATTCCTGAATAATCTCATTTTTCAATTATTCAACCATTTCATTTTACCAAGTTCAATGTTAGCCAGATTAGTCAACATTTATCTCTTTCGATGCAACAGCAAGATCTTATTTGTAACAAGTGGTTTTGTTGGTTGGTTAATTGGTCACATTTTATTCATGAAATGGCTTGGATTGGTATTAGTCTGGATACGGCAAAATCATTCTATTAGATCGAATAAGTACATTCGATCTAATAAGTACCTTGTGTTAGAATTGAGAAATTCTATGGCTCGGATCTTTAGTATTCTCTTATTTATTACCTGTGTCTACTATTTAGGCAGAATACCCTCACCCATTCTTACTAAGAAACTAAAAGAAGCCTCAAAAACAGAAGAAAGGGTGGAAAGTGAGGAAGAAAGAGATGTAGAAATAGAAACAGCTTCCGAAATGAAGGGGACTAAACAGGAACAAGAGGGATCCACTGAAGAAGATCCTTATCCTTCTCCTTCCCTTTTTCGGAAGAAAGGTGGGATCCGGACAAAATCGATGAAACGGAAGAAATCCGAGTGAATGGAAAGGACAAAATAAAGGATAAATTCCACTCTCACCTTACAGAGACAGGCTATAATTGTAATTGTGAATTCAAAAAAAAAAAAAAAGAAAATAAGTAATTTGATTCACAAAGTTGAAAAGAGTAAGTAATAAACTAATAAAAAGACTGAAACATAAGCTAAATACAAGAAAAGATAAGAAGAGATGCGTCCGCCCCCTATATATTTGATACCTTCTCCTACAATGAAACTAATAACCCCAACCCCGTTAGTCATCCCATCAATTACTCGTCGATCAAAAAAATGAGTAAATTCAGCTAATCCTCTTATCCCACCAACTAAGAATCTTGTATAAAAAGCATCTATGTAAGCACGATTATATGACCAATCATATATGCCATTTATCATTTTGTCCCACAGAATTCTCTTAGGACCCTTTTTAACAAAAGAATTAATTAACTCAAAATTTTTTAAAGAAGAATAAATGGGTTTATATAAAAAGGATGCTATAAATATTCCGAAATAAGCTATACTGACTGAAAGAACTGCATCCTTTAAAAATTCATTCCAATCCATCGAATTATTCGACTTTTGATGCAAAAGATTTATAGATGGAGCTAACCATTTCGATAATATATCCAAATTCCCTCCCTCTTGGTTGAAAGGAATTCCTATAGATCCAACAAACAAAGTAAAGAGTCCTAATACAAATATTGGGAATAGCATAGTATTGTCCGATTCATAAGGATAGGAATAAACCGCTTTATGCTCAAAATGAGCAATAGTCATAAAAGGTCGTGTCATCTTTCTTCCATTTTTATCAATTGGATAGTTAGTTTTTGCAAAAAAATAAGTACTTTCATTATTATTCATAGTTAATAAACAAGAGTTTTTCTTAACTCCGTTTTTACCCCATAGAGATATTGAATAGAAGGGGGTTTTTTGTTTCCCACCATAATTTTGAAAATGAGCGTTTAAATGCCCTTCAAAAGTAAGTAAATAGATCCGAAACATATAAAATGCAGTTAATCCCGCCGTGGCCCAAGCTATTATTGCGAAAATTGGCGAATACAACCAACTATCATTAAGAATTTCATCTTTGGACCAAAAACAAGCAAGAGGTGGAATACCACAAAGAGAAAGTGTACCTAATAAAAATGTGATTTTGGTAATTGGTACATGTTTTCTTAAACCTCCCATAAGACCCATATTCTGACTTTTAGCTGGAGAATATCCAACAATAGTTTCCATTGAATGAATAATGGATCCGGATCCTAAAAATAATAATGCTTTGGAATAAGCATGAGTAATCAAATGAAATAAAGCGCTTCGATAAGACCCCATACCAAGAGCTAACATCATATAACCCAATTGAGACA
Source organism: Nicotiana noctiflora (assembly GCA_032618575.1). Classification (NCBI taxonomy): domain Eukaryota; kingdom Viridiplantae; phylum Streptophyta; class Magnoliopsida; order Solanales; family Solanaceae; genus Nicotiana; species Nicotiana noctiflora. The sequence continues at coordinate 2,048 of JASVEL010004438.1, forward strand.
TTGTGGAATAGGCTAAACCTCTCTTAATATCTTTTTGAGCAAGAGCTAAAGTAGCTCCTAATAATACTGTTATTATTCCTATAACCGAGATCAAATACATTATGTAAGGTATAACTCTGAAAAGAGGAAGAAGCCGAGCTACAAGAAAAATTCCCGCCGCTACCATAGTAGCAGCATGTATAAGAGCCGAAATGGGAGTAGGCCCCTCCATGGCATCAGGTAACCATACATGAAGGGGGAATTGGGCGGATTTAGCAACTGCACCGGCAAATAAGAGAACAGCACATAAAGTAACAAATAAAAAATCGACTTCATTATTATAAATCAAGTTATTGAATATTTCGAATAAATCCCTAAATTCGAAACTCCCTGTTATCCAATAAAAACCTAAAATTCCTAATAATAAACCAAAATCCCCTACACGATTAGTTACAAACGCTTTTTGACAAGCATTTGCCGCAACAGGTCGTGTAAACCAAAATCCTATTAATAGATAGGAACACAGCCCAACCAATTCCCAAAAAATATAAATTTGTATCAAATTCGAACTAGTAACTAATCCCAACATGGAAGTACTGAAAAAACTCATATAAGCAAAAAATCTCAAATAGCCTTGATCATGAGCCATATAATTATCACTATAAATAAGAACCATACTTCCAACAGTAGTGATTAATATTGACATAATAGAAGTAAGTGGGTCGATCAAGTATCCGAAGTCTAAAGAAAAATCATTATTGATGATCCAAGACCATACATATTGATAAAAAGAACTGCTATTTATTTGCTGAATAGACAGGTAGATTGAAAAAACCATGACTATGCTTAACAATAAAACACTCTGAAAAGCCCACATACGGCGAAAATTTTTTGTTGCCGTTGGAAAAAGAATAAGTCCCGCTCCTATTAACATAGGGACTGGAAGTGGAATGAAAGGTATGATCCACGCATATTCATATGTCTGTTCCATAAAAAAGTTTTGAATTCTTAATTAATTGTTTCCGATTCACCGGATCTTACCTCTTTTGAAAGGAGTCAATAAAAAGTCAAAATATGGACTAACTTAAACTAATTTAAAACTTAAATCGAATTTTCTATTCTTACTTATTCTGAGTCTTTGCTAAATACTTCAACTATTGAAATCAAGAAGTTACAATTGGTCAAATGATATGAAAGGGATTAATTACTAGTCTCTTTTGAAATAGGCCTATTTTTCTCCAAGTTTGACCAGTGAATCGAACGGGGATTCAAGTTTTTCATTTCATGAAGTAAAAATGCGGTTCTTATCTTTAAACCTTTCGAGGTATTTTATTGCATGTAAATGAAATGTGGAACCATAAATAGAAATCGAGTATTTTTTGGATTCTTTATTTTCTTTTTTATTTTTATTAAGTTCAACTAATTTCCTTTCTACAGAACAGCCGATTAGCAAATTCTATAGGTATAGATTTTATGAATCAAAAATAATGTGAAATAAAGATACCAGTCAATAGAGAACCTTTTTTTTTTACAATTATGAATGTTTTATGGAATAGAAAAACTTGAAAAAAAAAACACACACATATTGACCCTCTTTTTTTATTTCCAGTATTATTCAATTTTCACACATCTTTTGCCTATCTCGATAATGTTTTATTTTAGGACGACACTATTAGCTCGAAAATAAATAGTAGTAAAAAGAATTCGTTTTGCACAATAGATGTCTTTCACATCCAGCTATAACAATAAGTAATTTTTTTATTTCTAAATGGCAGTTCCAAAAAAACGCACTTCGACATCAAAAAAGCGTATTCGTAAAAATATTTGGAAAAGGAAGGGATATTCGATAGCATTAAAGGCTTTTTCGTTAGCGAAATCTCTTTCTACCGGGAATTCAAAAAGTTTTTTTGTACGCCAAACAAAAATAAATAAGTAATAAAACGTTCGAATAATTTGAATAAACTTGAAAAAAGAATTCAATTATTCTTAAATTATTCAATTATTATCTAATTGAATAATTTCATGATTTCCCTTTCATATTTGATATTGATTAGCTCACCAATCAATACGTAATGGAACTCGCTTCGCTTTTCTGATTGATAGATAAAATAATAGAATTAGGAAATCCTCTATTTACTGAATAATAACTTTTTTATTGACAAAAGAGTAAACATCATTTCTATTCCAAGGTGGGGAGTTTCATTTTCCCCATCGACCTATTTGCAGAATTCCATTAAAAAAAATTCTATATTTCCATTCTATTTCCATATCTATAGAAGAACGTATATAAAAATCTTTAGTTAAACTTAGTGAAAGTTAAGAACTCATTGAAACTAATTGATTCTATTTTGAAACCTTTTTGTTTTGTCTAACTTTCTAACTCTTTATTTTCTCTGAATTATTATATAGATCCCCATGTATATCTTGTCCTTAACCCAATAGAGAAAATTGCTTAATGAAATTCTGTATGACTGGTTGTCAATTTTGAGCCATGCAAAATAGGTTCTTTTCTTTCTATTTTGTCTTCAAAATCCATTTTTTGTTTTAGATTTCTGAAATAAAATAAATAGGAAATAGCTGATTAAACAATGAAAACATAAAATTTTGGAACTCTATTCCTTAATTGAGTATAGAACGGTTTAGTTACAAGAGTTCAATTCTAGGAAAGCATAAAATATAGGAAAGTCCCAGGTTAAATAAAAAAAACTAAGACTCTAAACTCAAATCTAAAATAATGAACCTTCAACTTCAAATTCCTATTTGAACAACTTTTGATTGTTATTGATCCATTTGAATCATTACTAAACTAAAATAGCTTCCTCAATCTCGACGATTGCTTATTCATAGGCTATTATGAGTTCAAGACAGGCCGCTATGGTGAAATTGGTAGACACGCTGCTCTTAGGAAGCAGTGCTAATGCATCTCGGTTCGAGTCCGAGTGGCGGCATACCGTCTTCTAAAAAGGATAAATAGATCTTATAATGAATTCAATTCCCGATTTCCTTTTTAGAATTATGTAATTAAGGGACTCTTCTTTTTTAAGATTTTTTATGATATTTTCAATCTTAGAGCATATATTAACTCACATTTCCTTTTCGATCGTTTCAATTGTAATTACAATTCATTTGATAACCCTTTTAGTCGATGAAATCGTAAAACTATACGATTCAGCAGAAAAGGGCATAATAGTTACTTTTTTCTCTATAACAGGATTATTAGTTACTCGTTGGATTTCTTCTGGACATTTCCCACTAAGCGATTTATATGAATCATTAATTTTCCTTTCATGGAGTTTCTCCCTTATTCATATAATTCCGTATTTCAAAAAAAATGTTTTAATTTTAAGTAAAATAACTGGCCCTAGTGCTATTTTTACCCAAGGCTTTGCTACGTCAGGTATTTTAACTGAAATACACCAATCTGTAATATTAGTACCTGCTCTTCAATCCGAGTGGTTAATAATGCACGTAAGTATGATGATATTGGGCTATGCAGCTCTTTTATGTGGATCATTATTATCAGTAGCACTTCTAGTGATTACATTTCGAAAAAACAGACAGCTTTTTTATAAGAGCAATGGTTTTTTAAACGAGTCATTTTTCTTGGGTGAAAATGTTTTACAAAATACTTCTTTTTTTTCTGCTAAAAATTATTACAGGTCCCAATTGATTCAACAATTGGATTATTGGAGTTATCGGGTTATTAGTTTAGGATTTACTTTTTTAACCATAGGAATCCTTTCGGGAGCGGTATGGGCTAATGAAGCGTGGGGGTCGTATTGGAATTGGGACCCAAAAGAAACTTGGGCATTTATTACTTGGATCGTATTTGCAATTTATTTACATACTCGAACAAATAGAAATTTGCGGGGTGCAAATTCTGCAATTGTAGCGTCTATAGGCTTTCTTATAATTTGGATATGCTATTTTGGGGTCAATCTTTTAGGAATAGGGTTACATAGTTATGGTTCTTTTCCATCAACATTTAATTGAATTCAAGACAAGTTATTACAAATACAAGAGCGGGCGGCGCATTGTATGAACCAGCGTGCGGACCGTGTGAATCAAATATTGTATTGATGATTCACACGGTTTTCTACCATATGTAGTTCAATTTCATTGTTTTTACTTAACTTAAGAGTTAAGAGAAGAAAAAAAGTCTTCTTTTTTCATTGTCCAAGAATGTTTTTCAAAACAAACATAGGTTTTTTTATTTCAGTCATCCAAATTATCTATAAAAAAAATTAGATAGAATAACTTCGACCTTGTCAACTGCTAATGAAAGAACGAAATCGGGGTATATACCAATACCTATTACGGGTAAAAAGATGGAGATCGAAAGAAATAACTCTCGCGGTCCAGAATCAAAAAAGAATCCTTCGGGGCATTAAATAGCTTGTATCCATAGAACATCTGGCGTGACATAGATAATGAATAAATAGGAGTTAATATCATTCCAATTGCCATTACAAAAGTAATTAGTATTTTTGGAATTAAAAGATATTTTTGGCCGGTAATTATTCCAAAAAATACTATCAATTCGGCAACAAAACCACTCATACCTGGTAATGCAAGGGAAGCCATCGAAAAGCTACTGAACATCGTGAACATTTTTGGCATTGGAATAGCTATTCCGCCCATTTCGTCAAGATAAACAAGGCGGATTCTATCATAAGTCGTTCCCGCCAAGAAAAAAAGTGCAGCACCAATAAATCCATGAGATATTATTTGTAAAAGGGCTCCATTAAGTCCCGTATCGGTTAGAGAACTAATTCCTATAATTATGAAACCCATATGAGAGACAGAGGAATAGGCTATTCTTTTTTTTAAATTCCGTTGGCCAAGAGATGTTGAAGCTGCATAGATTATTTGTATTGTACCTATTATCATCAACCAAGGAGAAAGTATAGAATGGGCATGAGGTAATAATTCCATATTGATTCGAATTAATCCATACGCTCCCATTTTTAATAAAATTCCGGCTAGAAGCATACAAGTACTGTAATGTGCTTCTCCATGGGTATCTGGTAACCATGTGTGTAGGGGAATAATGGGCGATTTGACAGCAAAAGCAATAAAAAATCCAATATAGAATATTATTTCTAAAACCACAGGATATGACTGATTAACTGATGTTTCGAAATTTAATGTTGGTTCATTAGAACCATATAAAGCAAGACCCAAAACTCCCATTAAGAGAAAAACAGAACCCCCCGCCGTGTACAAAATAAATTTTGTAGATGAGTACAGACGTTTCTTTCCTCCCCACATGCATAGAAGTAGATAAACAGGAATTAATTCTAACTCCCACATGATGAAAAAAAGTAAAAGGTCCCGAGACGAAAATGATCCAATTTGACCACTGTACATTGCTAACATGAGAAAATGGAATAATCGAGAATCTCGAGTAACTGGCCAAGCCGCTAAAGTAGCTAAAGTAGTGATAAATCCTGTTAATAAAATGGGTCCTATAGAAAGTCCATCTATTCCTAATCTCCAATGGAAATCAAAAAAATTGATCCATTTATAATCCTCCACTAGTTGGATTAATGGATCATCCGATTGGAAATGATAACAAAATGCATAAGTCGTTAGAAGGAGTTCTAAAATACATATACATATTGTATACCACCTAATTACCCTATTTCCTTTATGGGGAAGAAAGAAAATTAAGGAACCCGCAAATATTGGAAAAACTACAATTATTGTTAACCAAGGAAAATAATTCGTAGTAAAGACAAGATACACTTGGACCATAAAAACCCGTGCTCAAAATATTGTGATTTTCGAGCACAGGTTTGTCGGTAAAAAAAATTAAATGGATTCAAGTAGAGTTTTCTCGAACGTATCAATAAGCTAGACCCATACTGCGAGTTGTTTCATGCCATAAATAAACTCGGACACTCAAGAAATCTGTTGGACAGGCGGATTCACATCTCTTACAACCAACACAGTCCTCTGTTCGTGGAGCAGAAGCAATTTGTTTAGCCTTACAACCGTCCCAAGGTATCATTTCTAATACATCGGTGGGGCAGGCTCGGACACATTGAGTACATCCTATACACGTATCATAAATCTTTACTGAATGTGACATTGGGTCTATACGTTTTTGAATGTTCGAAATTTTCGATCTAGTAAACTTAGAAACGAATCATATAATGATATATTTATATACCAGATGAATCAATGAGTTATCATAATTTTCTAATCAAAACCCCCTTCTGGATTGGTTTATGAGATATGAGAGAGGGCCAAAATACTTTGATTTCTTATGTTTTGCAAACAAGATCACACCTTACATAGCAAACATGCTAATTAAAATCGATTTATCAATATTAGAATCTAGATGATTAATACTAATTATTCAACAAATTTGATTGGTTGATACGAGTTGATTTTCTGTTACGGTAAATTGATGAAACAATAGCCAGTCCAATGGCTGCTTCAGCGGCTGCAATAGCTATAACAAAAATTGAGAAAATGTCTCCTTTTAATTGACGATTATCAAAAAAATCAGAAAATGTTACAAAATTTATATTAACCGCATTCAATATAAGTTCAAGACACATAAGGGCTCTAACCATATTTCGACTTGTGATCAATCCATAGATCCCGATCGAAAATAAATAGGCACTCAAAACAAGTACATGTTCGAGAATCATTAAACAACTCCTTATCAATCTCGACTCCTTTCAATATGAACAACAATTCAACCGATTTAATTGACTAGTATATAACAAGTATGGAACAAAGAAATATATTGGTACTAGATTGACCTAAAGTCTTTCTATTTATACAACAGGAATTCAAATAGAATTGAAGGAAAATGAATGTGATAAGACAGAACAAAATTTTATTTGAATTCCAAGTTTTAATAGAACTTTTTTATTGACGAGCTACAGCAATTGCACCTATTAAAGCAACTAAAAGGATTATTGAAATCAGTTCAAATGGAAGAAAAAATCTGTTGATAAATGAATTCCAATTTGTTGACTATTACTTATAAAATCTTGCTCTATAATCTGGTTTGATCTTGTAGTCCAAATAATCCCGTACCATGACGTATCTGAAATAGTAGTAATTAGTGAAATAAAAAGACTTATACAAACCATCGAAGTAATTCCATCTCCCACGGTCCAAAGATGAAAATCTTTGTAATATTCTGAACCATTCATGAACATCACAGCAAAAATGATTAAAACATTTATAGCTCCTACGTAAATAAGTAGCTGCGCAGCAGCTACAAAATAGGAGTTAGATAGAATATAGAATAACGATGTACAAACAAGAACCAATCCCAAGGAAAAGGCAGAATAAATTGGATTGGGAAGTAATACCACTCCTAGACCCCCTAATATAAGACCCGACCCTAGAAAGACTAAAAGAAAATCATGTATTGGTTCAGATAAATCCATTTTTTATAAAAAATCAAAAACGAAGAATTTCATGACTTTATTGACCTGACCAGGAAAAAAGAAGTTTTTCAATTTTTTATGATACTTCTAAATTGTTAATTGAATGAGATTGTAATGGGTATGAATTGACGTAGATGCTTTTATTTTATTGGACCACTATCAATTCTTTATTCGTCGAACGAGTAGTTTAAACCTATCGATTTTGGATATCATTTATCTACTTTGAAACCATTACTATTATTATAACTATAATATAGAAATCCGTTTTGTTTTCAATCTAAATTAAGCTAGGAGTCTCATTAACCAACCACTAGTTTGAATTGAACAAGCAAAAATATCATTCTTTTAGATCCGAACTAAGCCTTCGTAATTCGGAATTTTTTTCGAATTTAGGGTTTATTCATTTTTTATTTGAGGTAAATTCGAAATTGTTCGAATTGTGTAATCATCAATTACTGACATTGGTAAGCGACCCAAAGCGATTTGATTATAATTCAATTCGTGACGATCATAAGTAGAAAGTTCATATTCTTCGGTCATTGATAAACAATTTGTTGGACAATACTCAACGCAATTACCACAAAATATACAGATTCCAAAATCAATACTGTAATTAAGCAATCGTTTCTTTCGAATATCAGTTTCCAACTTCCAATCAACAACGGGTAAATCTATAGGACATACACGCACACATACTTCACAAGCAATGCATTTATCAAATTCAAAGTGGATTCGGCCTCGGAAACGTTCCGATGTGATCAATTTTTCGTAGGGGTATTGAATAGTTACAGGTAAACGATTTGCGTGGGACAGGGTAATCATGAAACCTTGGCCGATGTATCTGGCGGCTCGTATTGTTTGTTGACCATAATTTATGAATTCAGTTATCATAGGGAGCATATTTAGAATATCTATAAAAAAGATTTTATGCTTGTTTCTTTCTCTTGTTTGAGACAAGTCGTGAATCTAGAATATTGTAGTCTTTTACAGTGAAAGAAGTTGAGACGAGGTTGTCAATAATAGATTACCTAGAGAAATAGGTAAAAGAAATTTCCACCCAAGATTTAATAGTTGGTCCATTCTCAGCCTCGGTAAAGTCCATCTTGTTGCAATAGGAATGAACAAAAACAAATAAGTTTTGGCTAATGTGATAAAGATACCAATTAGTGTTCCAAAGACTTTACCCCTTTTATTTATGCCAAATAGCTCAGGAACAAATATGTACGGAATAGAAAGATTCCAACCTCCCAAGTAAAGAACTGTTACAAATAATGAAGAAACTAGTAGATTCAGATATGAAGCAATGTAAAATAAACCAAATTTGATACCTGAATATTCGGTTTGATACCCTGCTACTAATTCTTCTTCTGCTTCTGGTAAATCAAAAGGTAATCTTTCACACTCCGCTAGAGAAGAAATTAGAAAAACGATAAACCCGATGGGTTGACGCCACAAATTCCACCCCCAAAAGCCATATTTTGACTGCGCTTCCACTATATCAACTGTACTTAAACTGTTAGATAATCATAGTCGATGATAACATCACTGTGCCCATCGCTATTACAGAACCGTACGTGAGATTTTCACCTCATACGGCTCCTCAGAGGTCACAAATAAATCTAAGGACCCTTTCCTATTCTTTATCTTGATATGTTTGTCAGATAGAGTAAAAATCTATCCTAAGGTCCCAAATTAGACCAATGGAATTCTGTCTGCTATATTTAAAACTAATAAATACGGGCTTCTGAATTGATCTCATCTTTTAAGAATTTTAATTTTTCTTTGTTGATAATAACCTTATCATTAAATAAAATGCGCTTTATAGCAATATCACATATACATTTCAACCTCGAATTTTCAATTACGAAAAAAATTAGAGAGTCCATTAGTTCATGAATCATGACAAAAAATTTCTCTCTCGAAATAGAAATCAAAATGGAATTATAGGAAAGAAAGAATAAAAACAAAAAAAGAAAAAAGTAAGAAAAAAAAGACATCCCCCCTTTTTTCTTTTGCAATTAGATTCTTTTCTTTCTATTTCTATTTTATTTCATTCCTATTCTCCTTTCTCAGAAAAAGGGCCTTTAACCAAAGTAAAAGATTACTTCGTTCTTGATAGTTATTTACTTACTCAGTGGATAGGAACATACTCTGGATCAGAATCATGGGGAGTACTTCTTGATCATTTCTACGAACGTAAAGCCCCAATTTGAATTCCTTTTATGTACAGAAATATCCTCTTGGATAACTTACATAATCTCAATTACTAATCCTTTGTGTATCTTGGTCTTCCTAACCATCCACTCATTTTTGCTTTCAACCTCCCGTTGTGGAAATCCATCTATGGTAATAGACAGTAAAAACTCCATCCAGTTGATCTTTTGAACCCGCTTCAAGCTATCATGACAATTCACCAATCTTGGGGTAAACAATATCTATTGCTTATGTTTACTTTTTTCACCATTTGATTCTTGTACATAGGAAATGAGACTCAACCTTTTTACTGCAAATTTACAAGCCGTTTTCTTTCACTCATATAACTATCTGGTTTAGTTCATCAACCCAAATGCTGAATAAAAATGAAAATATATATATTCAATCAAATCTTTTTACCTTTGTTTCTAGAAAGAAAAGAATTTGGAGAAATTTTAGGTCTCACCGAATCACACGTAGAGATATTGATAACACACATAGAGCTAATGGTATTTCATAACTAATTGATTGAGCAGCTGCCCGTAGACCACCTAAAAAGGAATATTTATTATTTGATCCATATCCCGACATAAGAAGTCCAACGGGAGCAATACTTGAAATGGCAATCCAGAAAAAAACACCAATACTAAGATCGGCTAGAACAAGGTGATCACCAAAAGGAATTACTGAATAACTTAGAAAGATGGATATTACTGCTATGGATGGTCCGATACTGAATAAACGAGTATCTCCTGTAGATGGAATAAGGTTCTCTTTCAAAAGTAGTTTTGTCCCATCTGCTAGAGCTTGAAGAATTCCTAAAGGGCCAGCATATTCAGGTCCGATACGTTGTTGTATTCCTGCAGATATTTCTCTTTCTAACCAAACAATTACTAGTACACCTATTGTGATTCCTAATACAAGAGTCAAAATAGGGAAAAGCATCCATATGATCCCATAGACTTCTTTTAAGGATTCCAATTTGGAAAAAGAATTGATAGTTTCTATTTCTGTTGTATCAATTATCATTTCAACGATCAACTTCTCCCATAATGATATCTATGCTACCTAGTATTGTCATAATATCAGCCAATTTCATTCTTTTAACTAACTGAGGAAGAATTTGCAAATTGATAAAACCTGGTGGGCGAATTTTCCATCTCCAAGGAAAAACGCTCTGATCTCCTATGAGAAAAATTCCCAATTCTCCTTTTGGGGCTTCAACTCTCACATAAAGTTCTTGTTTCGACAATTCAAAAGTTGGAGAAGGTTTTTTACTAATAAACCGATATTCAAAATCATTCCATTCAGGATCTTTTAATCTGTCAAAACGTCGGATTTCTAAATTTTCGTAAGGCCCTCCTGGAATTCCTTCCAGAGCCTGTTGAATAATCTTTATGGATTCTGTCATTTCACCGATTCGTACTAAATAACGAGCTAATGAATCCCCTTCCCGTTGCCATTGAACCTGCCAATCAAATTCGTCGTAAGACTCATAATGATCAACTTTACGAAGATCCCATTCTATTCCGGAAGCTCGTAGCATTGGTCCCGATAAACCCCAATTTAATGCTTCGTCTCCCCCAATAATGCCTACGCCTTCAACTCGTTCTAAAAAAATAGGATTCCGGGTAATAAGTTTTTGATACTCAGCAACCCCTGTTAAAAAATAATCGCAAAAATCCAAACATTTATCTATCCAGCCATAGGGTAGATCGGCAGCCACTCCCCCGATACGAAAATAATTATGCATCATTCGCATACCGGTGGCAGCTTCGAAGAGGTCATATATCAATTCTCTTTCTCGAAAAATATAGAAGAAAGGGGTCTGCGCACCAATATCCGCCATAAAAGGTCCTAGCCATAACAAATGAGAAGCTATCCGACTCAACTCCAACATAATGACTCTGATATAGCTAGCCCTTTTAGGTACTTGGATATTGCCTAATTGTTCGGGTCCATTTATGGTTATTGCTTCTGTGAACATAGTAGCTAAATAATCCCAACGTGTTACATAAGGCAAATATTGTATAATTGTTCGGTTTTCCGCAATTTTCTCCATCCCTCTATGTAAATAACCCAATATTGGTTCGCAGTCGACAACATCTTCACCATCTAGAGTAACGATGAGTCGAAGAACACCGTGCATTGATGGGTGCTGAGGCCCCATATTGACTATCATGAGGTCTTTTCTTGTAGTTGGTGCAGTCATAAGTTTTTTACCGATTCATTCTTCCATGAATTGCTGAAAGTGAAAAGAAGTTCATCAAAATTTAATCGAAACATATAAGTGAAAATGAAATGACTCTTCAAATAAAGCAAATTAACGAGTTTTTGTCTCTCGAATGTCCAACTGATTAATTAATTCTTTATAACGTACTCTATTTTTTTTTGACAAATAAGCTAGGAGTCGTTGACGTTTTCCCAAAATTTTCTTCAAACCTCTCTGAGATAAATAGTCTTTTTTGTGCAATTCTAAATGTGAAGTAAGTCTCCGTATCTTATTGGTGAAATTGAATACTTGAAATTCAACAGATCCTCTCTTTTCTTCTTGAGAAATAACTGAAATGACAGAATTTTTTACCATAAAAGAATTTCCCCTTTCTTTATTTTACAGATATGGATTTTATCGAATTTTATCGATCAGTAATAATAATGCCAGTAATTTGAACGTGGTATATAGACTTAATTTCTTTATGAACTCCTAATTTTATCAATTCCAATAAATTAATCAAATTCAAAATTTGATTCAGATAGGAATCCAAAAAGATGGTAGGTACTTTTTTTTCATTCACAAAAGCGACTAATTTAAACCTAAAATCCTAAAATGAAGAAGATTCTGTTGATTCATTTCTAGATCTAATCGATACCTTATTGATTTAGTACCGTCTACTCGAATTAGATTCAAATGAGATGTAAGACAAAGCATGTGTACATTTGTTTACTTTCAGATACTCTATAGGAAACAGGATATATAGTACTATCAATTTATTTTCAATCGTGGATACATATGTATCCTTAAGATACTGAAACGACTACCATTATTGGTATCAAACCAATAACGATTCATACAAGCTAAATCTTCTAATCGATAATTAGGCCAAAGAAAGAACTTCAATTTAATTAATTCATTTTTCTCTTTATAAAGAGGTTTCCTTTCATCCAAAAATTGACTCCAGTTTTTTACATTGTTTTCGTTGCAAAATACTGAATTTCTATCGATGCCATTCCAATTCAAAGAATTAAAAAAACTTTGAATTCTCAATTCTCTACGACGTCTAGACCATAAAATATTTTCAGGAACAAGCAAATCAAAATTCTTTTTATCAACATATCTTTGTTCTGGGTATCTTTGATTAGTTTGGTGTTTACTTTTATGAACCAATGAAATACCTATGGTTTGATACATAATAAATTGTCCATTATTTTTTACAGACAACCGAATAGGTTCGATAATCAATATCCCCTTCTTCATCAATTCTGTAAGAGTTAAATTCTCCTGAATCAGCATTATATCCAAACTCATTTCTCTCCTTTGAATTGACGATATAGCAATTTTGCTTGGATTTATCAGTCGAAGCAGGAGACAATATACCTTGATATTCTCGATCATTCTTTGATTCAAAGCATCGTTCCATCTCAATTGAAAAAGCAAATAACGTTTCAAGAACAAATCTAGTTCTGCTTCCGTGTTGCTTTTGTATTGTTTTTTCTTTTTACCCTTCTTTGTGTCTGATTCCGCGTAATCTTTTTTAAGTTTAAGAGCGTTTTGATGTTTTGAGAGAACAGGGCCCAGATTTCCTTTGTTTTCTATATCTGATCCACGCTCTTTTTCTCCTTGACTTGCGGGTTCTTTTGCTTCTTGAATTCGATTCTTTATTTTTTTATTTGATCGTATAAAAAAGTTTTGTTTTTGGTTTTTATTGATGTTTTTATTTTGACTAACATTTTCATTTGTATTCAAATTTAAAAGAAGTAATTTGCTTGGTATAATCCACGGTTTTCTTTTATATACATTATAAAGTGGTACAAATTCTGGGAAGAACCAAAATTCCAGATTCAATATGGGACGATTAAATATTTTTTCATTCATTCCCATCCAATCAAAAAAGTCTTTTTTCGAATTTTTTTGATTGTTTTCTGGATTTTGATGAATCGTAAGATAAAAAAGGCCTTTTTTATCAATTTTGTCAATTATTTGATAATTATTAATACCGATTTTAGTATTTGGATTACTGTTGGTATCGATCTTAACCCAGGCCTCAATATCTTCTTTTTGTCTAAGAGAAAAATGGATAATTTTCCAATCAAAATATTTTCTATCGAGATTTCTTTCTATATATAGAATATTGCCTTTTCTTAGATAATTATTGATATGAAGATTGCCGAGCATATCAAAAAGGTTGTGTTTGGACGTGTTGGAATTAGAAGAAATTTCGAGGTTCTTATTTACTTGAAAGGGTAATCTAGAAATAAAAGAGTCATTTTTATTTTCATAATTAATCGATTTATATGCTAAAAGATCATATCTATAACATTTTTTAAAATTATCTTTATTAATCGATTTATATGCTAAAAGATCATATCTATAACATTTTTTAAAATTATCTTTTTGGTTTGCTAATGAATAGAGCTCAGAATCATTTTCTTTTTTGTAATGAATTAATTGGTCTTTTTCATATGAATTCCATTTGTTTAAATTTCTATTTTGAGCCATACAACCTTGATTAACCCTATTTCGCCATTTTTGTGGCATTAATCTAGACCATTTAATCTGAGATAAATCATATTGATAATGCCGTCTTAGCCAGTTTTTCCATTGATTGATTCTATAACTCTGAAGTTTCTTATGTTTTAATTCAGAATGAAATATTCCTAGTGTTCTAAAATAGTCCTTTATTTTAGTCTTAAGGAAAAAAGACGTTCTGGTATATTGAAGAACAGATCTTAATTTAGACAAATTAATAACTTGGGGTTGTGATAATTTGTAAAATACATAGGCTTGTGATAAGTAGGATAAATCAAAAAAAATATGTGAATTTTTCTTACTAATATTATAACGTGACTTTTTTATAGTCGAAATAAAGTGAATTTTTTTTTGATTATTAATTTTTTCTTGATTTATTTCATTATTGGAAATGTATTTATCAATCAATTTGTTTGTTGATTCAAGAAAGAGTTGTGTATTAATTCTGGGAATATTAATGATAGATAAAAATAGATCGATGTATAATCTTTGAATGAATAATTTTAGAAAATAATGGAATTTCCATATTAATCGAGTATTTCTTCTTTTTAATATTTGGAAAATATTTTTTGGCGATTCGAATTTTTTAATATTATTTGTTTTATTAGGACTAATGTCTATTTCTGGAGTTACTTTCTTTTTCTCTTTTGTAATTCTTTCTATTTGATTTTTGATTGTACTTGTTCTATCAGTCAAATCCTTCATTTTGCTTTCTATCAGTGAAGAATTTGGCCAATTTCCAGATTCAATTTGACTAAATGATTCGTTAATTATCTGATTACTAATTAGAGAATCTTTTTCTTTTTTCGTTTCATTCGATTCATCTATTTCTTTGAGTCTAAATAATACAATTTGATTTACTTTTGAAAGTTCTTTTTTCATTTTTTTTATAAATAGACTACTTTTGATAAGCCATTTTTTGGTTTCTTTTGAAACTCTTCGAAATAATTTTATTTTTCCTTTTAAAACTTTTAGAGTTATAAAATATTTCTTTTTAAATTTTCCAATTTTTTTTTCGAGTTCCTTAAAAATGGGCTCAAAAAAGGAAGGGCGTTTTCGGGGAGAACCAAAGGGAAGTTCAGCTTCCATTCCCCAAACTGTTAAAAAACAAAAATCATC